>BGNK01004206.1:17280-54563 GCA_003297005.1 Symbiodinium sp. clade A Y106
ACTTCAGCCATGATTCCAGTTCGACTCATGATTCCACTTCCCACGAACGCACGCGGGCCCAAGCAGAACCGCAAAACGAAGTGGAACCATCCGGGCCTCCCCAAGCCCAAGCAGAACCACGGCTGCCACACAGGCCTAACAAGTTTTTTCCAAGTCGGCCGGACAAGGCCACAGGGCGGCCTGGCCGAAACTAACGTTCTGGTTCGTTGCATGTTGCTGCCTCGATGGTTCTGCTTCGAGAGCTGCCGATGTCAATGCCTGCTTGTTCCATATTTCAGGAGCGACGGCTCGGAGCGACAGCCCGAGCAAAACAGCATCGCCAAGAAGCTTGCCTTCATCGATTCAAGGGTTGCCGCTGGGCAGTCTATCGGTGATAGCTATGCTCCTCTACCACTTCGCGAGTGGGAGGAGCCTTCTTCTCAAGAAACAGGCAAGTTCATACCGCCAGCTTACCGGGCTGCTTGAATTGGCGAAGTAATGCAGCAGTGGGCAGCCCCCTGATCAGGCATTGCGTGATGAGAATCAAAGTACAAGTCCTTGCCGGCACACAAAAGGTGCCAATTCCAAGCCTTCTANAATTGGCGAAGTAATGCAGCAGTGGGCAGCCCCCTGATCAGGCATTGCGTGATGAGAATCAAAGTACAAGTCCTTGCCGGCACACAAAAGGTGCCAATTCCAAGCCTTCTAGATGGTTCGCACAAGCGAAAAACGTAGATGCAGCAATCCAGCAGGAAGGGGAGTTGCAAAAAAGCAATGCAATGACTTTTCCATGGTATACATATGTGATTTGAAAGCAGTAGCCTAACAAGCACTCTTCTTATGCACATGGTCGTCCTAGCTGTGCTCCTTGCATCGATTGTCGGGGTCNACTTTTCCATGGTATACATATGTGATTTGAAAGCAGTAGCCTAACAAGCACTCTTCTTATGCACATGGTCGTCCTAGCTGTGCTCCTTGCATCGATTGTCGGGGTCTGCAGCAGCTTTTCTGCAAGCTGCTCGAAGTGGATGCTGAGGCAGCAGCGACGAGGAAAATCATTCGTTTGCTGAGCAATCGGAGTTAAGCATACGCCAAGCGAAGCAGAACCATGAAACGAAGCAGAACCGANGCGACGAGGAAAATCATTCGTTTGCTGAGCAATCGGAGTTAAGCATACGCCAAGCGAAGCAGAACCATGAAACGAAGCAGAACCGACATTGAAGCAGAATGCATATGGAGCCCTATGATTAGTAGGGAATCGGGGAATGGATCCCTATAGTAGTCCCTATATAATCCCCAATAGTAGTCTCCATAATCCATTCCCCCATTCCCTACTAAGAACAAGGCAAAACCTGAAAGGATCACTTGGAGGTTCATGGGTGGCTACTTGGAGGGTCGGGGGACTTAGTAACTGGTTATTAAGGACTTATAAGTACCATAACCCCAATTAGGGGTCCCTTTTAGAGTACTTATAAGTCTACTTACTTCCTACTTACTAAGTCCCCTAAAGACCCTCCAAGTAGTTAGTTCTACGTAGGGTTATAGGCTTCCTTTAAGGGTTCTCTAGGGCTCTTGAGAGTTTTATAGGGTTTAGGGTTTAGAGTTTAGGGTTTAGAGTTTTATAGGGTTTAGGCCTTAGGGGCTGAGTACCCTAGCCCAAAAAAGGTTAACCTTTTGAATTATAGTAGGATTCTATTTAACCCCAAAAGGTTAAAGCTTACCTACTCAGCAACTAAGAGGCTGTTTAGGGTTCACATCTTTGCTAAACTACAACACGGCTTTGGGTCGATCAGGGCTCGAATAAGCAACCTTAGGGTTTGGGGTTTAGGGATTTAGGGGGGTTTAGGGGTTCAGGGGTTCAGGGGTTCAGGGGTTTAGGGGTTTAGGGGTGCTGGGGTTTAGGGGTTGAGGGGTTTAGGGTTGTGATAAATGATTTCGACCCGATACTGTCGAGCTTTGTACTTGTTTTGTACAATACCGGCTAGTGGTACTTGGCATTAATGTGGGAACACTGTGAATACACCCTAAACCCTAAACCGTGGCTTAGGGTTTAGGGTTTAGGGTTAATGGTAGGGGCCTAGGGTTGAGAGTTGCGGGTGTAGCAACGATGCCGTAAGTTTTCAATGGGGGCACAAATCGGTGCTGGGCCCAGTAATGGCGGAAAGTTAGTAAGAAAATGCATGACACTGTGAAAATTTCGACACGACTGAGTATGATAACAACCATGGCATTTCACCGGTCGAAAGAAGTTAGATACAAATACTGCAACAGTCATCCTGTACCCCTTTGCCCTAATATTACAGGGGCCTGAATAATTAGAATAGGGTTTCGGGGCCAATTATACTGTAATTATAATAAGGAACCCCGAAAATAGTATAGGTAGTTATTTAAGCCCCTATATTCATGTTCTGAAGCTCCTATAGGCGGCCATGATTCGACATCTGCTGTTGGAGGAACTTCCCGTCCAGCGTTGGCCAAGCCTTTGACATGAAGGCGATTGGAATTCTAAAGGGGCGCCAACATTAACGTCGGGCAAGGTGTCCCGAATGTGATCCCGCACCCAAACCCCAGTAGAACCCCCTTTGAGGGTGGTGGATATTTGGAGGTACCCTGCTAACTTGCAAAGGCTTCGCTGCACGTTAAACGGTTTGACAGGGTGTTGGAAGGTTTTTGGAGGGGTTGATGTATGGAAGACGGTTTCGGGTGGTGTATGATGCTGCATATACTTCCCAAAATACGAACCTTAACCCCAGATACCTCGTTCAAAGTCGATGCTCTGTTCGTCTACGAGTATCACTTGATCCAGGTGACTGACTAAGAATGATGAGAACCGATATTGCTCGCCTGCGCACATTGCATCCTGCGCTTTTCGGCTCCACTCTCAACAGATTCGCATCGGTTCCAGCTTTCCCATCGTAGCCTCTCCAATCTCGCTGTCGTCGCCATCTTGAGGAGTTCTGGCATTTCTGTTGTCCGCAACCGCTTATCGCAGGCCTCGCAGGAGGTTCTGCCGCAGTTTTTCCAGGTCCCCCTTGCTCAGGATTTTGGAGAACCCATCTTAGGCTTTGAGGCTTGTCAACATTGTCGCCCAGGCAGCTATCCGGATCATGGGACAAACCGATGTCGTTCTTGAAATCAAGGTTGGCCAAAACATTCATCAATTCGGTGCCAACCAGCACAGTGCCGACGGCTGTGCAGGGTTTCGCTCAGTCCAGCGCTGATCAAACACGATGACTCCGTGCGTTTCCATGCTTGGCGCAAGATTAAGATCCCTAATATAGGGGCAAAATGATTTCCAATACTATTTTGGGGGGCTCCTTATTATAATTATAGTATAATGGGCCCCAAAACCCTATTCTAATTATGAAGGCCCCTATTTTAAGATCCTTACACTTTTGGAGCCTGCTGCTTCGAAGCTTGAGCTGTGCCTAAACTCCAAACCTCACGCGCTACACCTTAAACCCTAAATCCTTTGAAGGTTCCTTTAAGGGATTTATAAGGGCTCCTTGAAGGGTTTAGGACTCTGGGTTCTTGTTGGGGAACTTAGTTTAAGTTACCATAGTAGGGCTCCTTTCCATAAGGGATCTATAAGGGTAAGGCCCAAACCCTAAGCCGTAGACCTCGGAAACCTAAACCTCAAACCTATACAGCCGAAATGCCAAGCCCCAAACCTCAGGCCCTGAACCTGAACCCCTGAACCCCTGAACCCCGAACCCCAAACCCCAAACCCTAAACCCTAAACCCTAAACCTGAACCCAAACCCCAAACCCTACAAAGATATAAAGCGCCTTAGAGCTTAAAGCCTCAACCCCAACTCAACCCCAAACCTCGCACCCTAAATTGCCATAAACCCTGGAACCTATAAACCCAGACCCTGAAGACTAAATCCCAAAGGCCAAGGCTACACCTGGAGAACTCAGAAGCGGAATCTGAATAACATAGGGGCCTTTCTTCAGAATTAGAATAGGGTTTGCGGCCCCCTTATACTATAAATTATAATAAGGAACCTCCCAAAAAACTATTTGGGCCCGTAGATTATGAATATTAATTACCTATTCCGCCCACTTTTTGAAGAACCCCTGTACTCCGGGACTCGAAACCCAATCCCCAAAAAACACTCCAAGACGAAGCATAAACCCCGACACCTTATGCGCAAATGGTTTAGTGCCTATTGTGTCTGGGACAATTCTTGATTTATGGCTGAAAATGGCGAAAACCGACAAAAAAACGACATAAATAGCAAACCCCTCCTTCAAATCCTAACCCTCCCTACCCCGACCCCTTCCCAAAGCCGCGTGACGCCAGTACGCGTGGAAGAGGTCGCCGACACCGCGCAGCTGACCATCACGGAGCCTCCAAAGCAGTTTAAATACAGGGGCCTTCATCACCGCAATAGGGTTTAGGGTTTAGGGTTTAGGGCATCAATGCAATAGGGTTTAGGGGTTCCTCGAGACGGTTCCTCGAATGGTTTAGAGTTTAGAGTTTTAGGGGGGGATTAGGGTTTAGAGTTTACAGGTTAGGGTAGCTTTGACGGCTCCTGAATTGTTATAAATAGGGTACCTATATTTTATAACCCATATTTGGGCACTTAGAACCCGACTTATAACTACCCATGAACCTCCACATAATCAGAGAAACAGGGTTCAAGGCTTGGCTGTTGGGGCCCTTACGCGGATCCTGGCTGGAGGTTCATGGGTAGGTATGAATGGTGTTACGAGTAGGGCAACTACAACTATAACCCATATGAAAAATTAGGGGACTTGGAACCCGACTTGTAACTACGCATGGACGTCCAAGTAATCACTATAATAGGGTTTCGGGCTTGGTTGTGCGTGGCACTTACACGAATCCTAGCTGGAGGTTCACGGGTAGTCAAAAGTGGTGTTAGAGGTAGGGTGCATGGATTTATATCCCATCCTAGGGGACCTACAACAACACTTAGAACTGCCCATGAACCTCCAAGTAGGCCCTAAACCCTATACCCTTATGGAATCCCTATAGATCCCTTTCAAGGGACCTTTAAAGGAACCCTTCTAACTGCCCATGAACCTCCAAGTAATCAATAGAATAGGGTTTAGGGCTTGGTTTTTAAAGGGGCCTACACGGATCCTACCTGAAGGTTCATGGGTACTTATGAATGGGGTTATAATTAGGGTAGCTACTATTATCATGAGTATAGCCCATATTGGGTGATTTTTAACACTACTTATAACTACCCAAAAACCTCCAAGTAGTCAGTAGAATAGGGTTTGGGGCTTGGGGTGTCAGGAATTAGGGTTCAGGGTTCAGGGTGTAATGTTACTGTAATTAACCTTGCCTGAACCCCAGTCAAACTTTCCGTTCTCTTGCTGGTAGCAGCAGCAGCAGGAGTAGTAGTAGTAGCAGCAGTAGCAGTAGCAGTAGTAGTAGCAGTAGTAGTACTAGTGATAGGTGGTCGTAGTCGTAAAAAGTAGTACTCGTCGTCGTCGTCCTCGAGTTGCAACAGCAATAGCAGTAGTCGTAAGACAAATAGTAGTAGTCGAAGCAGTAACCGTAGCTACGTTGCCAATAGCAAACAGGTGTTGGGGCCTGAATTATGAGAACTAGACCCTATAAACCCTAAACCCTAATCCCTAATCCCTAATCCCTAGACCCTAAACCCTAATCCCTAAACCCTAGGTAGATTCCAGAGCTTCGGGTCGGAGTGCGAAGCTAAAACCCTGTCGGCTGTCCTCTCCATGACCTCATGACCGGAAGTCCAGAGTGAGGATGCCGCCATGTGGGAGTTTCCGAAAATCAGGGGTACCTTATTTTGGGGTCCTTCTAATAAGGATCCTACCATTTAGGGTACTATATTAGGGTCCCCTATTTCCGGAAACTCCCATGTGCACCAAGATTACTTTTGCGGGTGGCAGCGCCCCGTTGAATATCCCCGACATGGCATCCGACAAGGACCGTGCAGACGATCTGACGGGCAAAGCTGCCATGTGGATGCCATCATGCAGAGAAAGCGCTCGGGACCCTGCTCGCGCACCAATTCAAAGTCTGGTCCCTACGCAACATTGCAGTCACAGTCCAGCCAGCTCCACCACATCCGCTGACTGGGGTGCCGGAAAACGACAGGGATCGGTGCCGTTAGACATATTCACTTTAATACTAATGATGTGAAGTTTGATACTGATGTTGATTTCTTTAGGGGCCTTGATCATTGGAGTAGGGTTTTGGGGCGACTGAATAGGGGCTTCTTGACAAGTTCCTTTCTGTTTTCCAGCGTTTCTTTTAAGTTTATATAGGAGATAGGGTTCTTAATATTGTGAATGGGGTTTTTGGAGCAAATTGTGGTACGACACGTTTAACGACTCTAAGCGGGCACACTTATCGATTTTTCCGACCCGTATAGTTTCAGTTCAGCCGGATTTTCAGTGCCGAGTATCTAATATAAGGGCCTCAATAATTAGAATAGGGTTATGGTGGATATTATACTATAACTGTAGTAAGGAACCCCCAAAATAGTACAGGTAATTACTGAGGCCCCTATATTAATATTGGGGCCTGCGAGACCCCGTACTCAAACCCTAGCACGAGCTGCAACGGACATATAGGGTATGGTTTATATTACTAGTACCCCCATAGTAAACCCAACATATACACTCACCAATATTCAGAAGGAGGCCTATCTACACTCACCAAAACGGCAATATAAACCCTACTTCATATATAGGGTTTATATGGGAGTTTCCGAAAATAGGGGACCCTAATATAGTACCCTAAATAGTAGGATCCTTATTATAAGGACCCCCCAATTATAAACCCTACTTCACATGCGCCGACTCCCCAGTAACCCTACTTCATATGAGACTCTAAACCTCCAAATCCCGGGGCCTTTCAACCCTAAACACTCCAAACCCTAAACACCTCAACCTTAAAACCCCTAAACCCTAACCCCTAAACCCCCGAACCCCTAAACCCCTAAACCCTAAACCCCTAAACCCCTAAACCCCTAAAACCTTAAACCCCTAAACCCTTAAACCCCTAAACCCTTAAACCCTCAAGTCCTACCACAACCCAGAGAGCCCAATACCCCTTAATTAAGGAATATAGCTTAAATCATAATATGAAGCCCTATATGGGAGTTTCCGAAAATTAGGGGTACCTTTTTTTGGGGTCCTTATAATAAGGATCCTACTATTTAGGGTACTATGTTGGAGTCCCCTATTTTAGGAAACTCCCATATAATTTAAGCCATACTCCTCAATTAAGGGGAACCCTAAACCCTAAACTCTAAACCTGAGCCTGTCGCTAGACAAAGCTGCAGATAGGGCTTGGGGCCTCGGGCTTGCCCATTTCTGGTTTGGGGTTCTTTTTTAAATGCAATGCCCTTTTCCTTGCGTCCAAGGGTCCGCCCCGGTACGAGGCTTGCATGAAGGGCGCATCATGTAAAGACTCATGCCCCAAAAGACGAAAACATTAACAGCTCAACCAGCACCTGGTTTGGGGTTCAGGGTTTAGGGATTAGGGTTTAGGGCTTAGGGATTTAGGGTTTAGGGTTTAGGGCTTAGGGATTTAGGGTTTAGGGCTTAGGGTTTAGGGCTTAGGGATTGGGCTTTAGGGATTAGGGTTTAGGGCCCAGGGTTTACAGGCAGGGCGCCTGCATCCATCCAAGAGTTGCGTCCTCCATTGCTCCTGTCGTGTGTAATGCCCAACACCTCTCAGCCGTACTGGGGACCTTGAACCTCACACCACACACCTCAATTTCCGCAATTTCCAAATGTCGACATCCACCCAGACTTCCAAAACCTGGGAGGTCGCTGCCTCACAATGTCGCCCCAATATACGAGCATTAAATAAGTAGAACAGAGCCGTAGGGGTATATTACAGCAGAGTCAAACCAAGGTACCCTGAGTAGTTCTATTACGAATTACTCGGGCTGCCAACCCTAACCCTAAACCCTTAAGCCCTCAACCCAAAACTTTGGACCTTAAGAGCCCTCAGCTCGCTCATTTACTATAGGTAAGTGGCTCTTGAAACGCCTCCGGGCACACGGTCCTAGCCTTAGGCGTTTTGGGGTTTAGGGTTTTTGCTTCGGCCTCGGATGGGTTTGAAAAAACAAAAACGAACTTGATACTTTGAACAATCCCTTGGAGCTTTCTTGTAGTAGAACTGAAGCAGTCTTCCCAAGAACACTAAAGTTCAGGCCCACTTGGAGGGTCGGGGGAGACTTATAAGTACCTTAAAAGGGAACCTCATTAGGGTTATGGTACCTATAAGTCCATAAAATAACTACTTACTAGGTCCACCGACCCCAAGCAGGCCTTAAGCCCTAAACCTTAATCCCTACAACCCTAAAACCCAAACCCTAAACCCCTCCAAGCAGGCCTTAAATCCAAAACCCTAAACCTTAAACCCTAAACCCCGCCAAGCAGGGCATCCTGCATTGGCTTCCGCAGCTCTAGCGGCTTCGCCAGCTCGGAAGGAGAGCCTTCGCCTGGCGGCTTTCTTTTCTTTTTGGGGTAGTTCAGGGTGTAGGGTTTAGGGTTTAGGGCTTAGGGTTTAGAGTTTAGGGATTAGGGTTTAGGGATTAGGGTTTAGGGATTAGGGTTTAGGGATTTGGGTCTAGGGTTTAGGGATTAGGATTTAAGGATCAGGGTTCAGGGGTACCTGGAGGGGTTCATGGGTAGTTATAAAGGTTCCTTTAAGGGTCCCTTTAAAGGGTTCTATAGGGATTCTATTTGGGAATCGGGCTTAGGGTCTACTTGCAGGTTCATGGGTAGGTATAAGTGGAGGTATAAGTAGGGTAAGTATACAGCAAACCCCATAAAGTTGGAAACCGGATGAAGGCCAAATAGTGCTGGGATTCCCTATAATTAGTCTTAAGGATTGAGGCTATGGGGTTTCCAACTTTTGGGCTTCTACTGTACTGATAACCCATACTAAGGGGCTTGTAGCTCGACTTCTGACTCCCATGAACCTCCAAGTAACCTTACTAAGGGGCCCGCGTGCCCGAGTTTCTGAAACTGGTGGGTTTAGAGTGTGGAATGCACGGTCCTGTTCAGAAGCTGCCAAAAGAGCTGGGAGATGTAAATGTCTCAAACTCTACTGCTTAGCTTTCATCGACAGACATGCATGATGGTCTGACTCTGGGTCCTGGGTAGCTGCAAGATGGGAACAACTGTTGATGATATAAACCCTGCATTAACTTACGGACCCTAAACTGTGGAATTATGGCATATTCCTTATTTTGGGTAATGCAGGGTTTAGATCATCAACCTTATATCAACACATATCCAAACGCTCCTAACGATGTGGGGCACAGCATGTTTGAACCATACAAGCTAGTCCAAAGAAACACACAAGCAAACATCAGGAAAGGGATCTCCCATACAAGCCCCCCTTATAATTTATATGCATTTTGGGTCCCTATACAAGGTAGTCCAAAGAAGTCGGTAACGCTAAACCACAGTCTCAAGGATCCACTGCTGCAGGGTACTGTGGAGGAACAGCCTTAAGTGATCTACTTTTGGGATCCTCTATCTCTAACCCTCTACTTGGAGGCTCATGGGTAGTTATAAGTGGAGTCATAAGTAGCGTAACTATACTTGTAACCTATATGAAGGGACTTATAACCCTACTTATAACTACCCATGCACCTCCAAGTATCTCTAACCCTCTCAACCCTAAACTGGGCTGTGATCGACTCTGCCAAGCGGCCGGCGTGGCTTTCTGCGCTGTGCTCGGACTCTTCCATGGCACGTCGCACGGCCGAAGCTACTGAGATTCGACCCTAATCCGCAAAGCTTAAAATCAAGGGCCTCTACCCCGGCCCCTAAACCCTTACCCTGATTAAACCCTTATAAACCCTAGCCCTAAACCCCAACCCCTGTAAATACCCTAGCCCTTACAAACCCTAGCCCTAAACCCTTATAAACCCTGAAACCGTATATGCCCTAAGCCCCTAAAGTCGGGAGCCATAACCCTGCAAGGTGCCCGACTCTCCTGATCTCTCAAAGACTATGGGGGCCAAAATAAGCAAAATCTTTAGCGTGGTCGGTTCTGTTCTGCCATGATGATCGTGAGGAGCCCTTCTGCTGCTTGTTCAGGCGGTCTAGACTAATATACCATTTAGGGTTTAGGGTTAAACTAACGGATTTCTGGCTTTCATGGTAAAGAACTACGAATGAACATGCCCTGTTTTCCTGACGGAGATATGCTTTCCTGATTTCGGGGTTTCGGGATTCCAAACCTGTGACAGAGCAGGCGACATCCCCGAAACCGAAAACACAGTCGTCTGAACTGCTGTGCATGACTTCGCCCTGTCGTGTTTGAGTGGTTTGTTGCTCGATAGGCGACAGTGACATTGGCTCTTCGACAGTTGGAGCATCTGGTGCTTCACTTGGAGGGTGGGGGGACTTAGTAAGTAGGTAGTAAGTAGACTTATAAGTACCCTAAAAGGGACCCTAGTTGGGGATATGGTACTTATAAGTCCCTAAAATAACCAGTTACTAAGTCCCCCGACCCTCCAAGCAGAACCTTATACTCCCCAAGGCTGAACCGCAAACCCGTGAACCTCAAACTGTTGAGGCCTGAGATTCCAGGGGGACATCCGCTTGCTTGCGTCCCAGACTTTGAGCGACGACTCTACGTGTAGGGGGTGCAGGTTGAAGGTTAATTAAATCGGTGCGCGTGCGGTAGGATTGGTTGAGGAAACAGCCCAAACCGTCGGCGTAAAGACCGAAAGCTTGAACATAGATGGCTCGGTCCTACACCCCGACACTCAAAAAAAACATACGTACCCAGTACTCCAAGAGAGAACATGCACCTTCAGAATCACAAAATTATGTCGAGGAACCCGACAGAATTGACTGCGGCATTGGGCATTTAAAGTTAATTATCATCCGATCTGTGGTTTGTGAAACTTCCACAACTCTAGCCCTTGGCTGTGCCGTAACAAAAAACAACCCAGGGTCCAAGAAGTGCGAGCGCCGGCTGATGCTGCGAAGCGGCTGGGCCTAGCTGATCTGGGCTGAAGGTTTCAAAGGTTTCGGTTGAGTGACCCAGAGACTCCAATATCCCTTAATTAAGGAATATACCTGAAATTATAGTAGGATCCTTAAAATGATTTAAGAAATATTCCTTAATTAAGGGATATTGGAGTCTCTGGGCACTCCAGGGGCCGAAAAGGGTCTATAAAGTACCTAGAGTCTCCATTGTAGTTCCTTTGTTGGGTTAACCAGTTTTATGGTTAGGATCCTATAATGGAGATTTTGGTTAACCAAAAAAGGAACTACAATGGAGACCATAGGTAGGATCAATTTCAATAGAAGCTCAAGTGGCCGACAGTCTCTGATGGTTTAGGGTGGCCAGTGAGGAAAGCAGGGCTGCAGAATGTTCGTGGAGCCAGGTACGAACGTAAAGAAGGTTTTGGCCGATCCCAAATGGCGGCTAGTGGCTGTGTCTGCTGCCTATTCTCCAGTGAAGTCGCTGGTGTGCACAAGCTAGCAGCTGTAACTGGCGCCACAACACCTTACAATCCTTCAAGTGGTGATGCCAATTGTCTACCCACACAACCTTATAGTGGACGTGTAAAGGAAGCCTTCAAGAACATGCATCGTAACTGAACTGGGGCTCTTGTTCTGGGAACCCTTATAATGTGAAAGAAACCTTTCAAGCCTTTGAAGGATCCGTCCAAGGAGGTCGAAAATCCTGAAGTCCTCCTTAGTACGCTTTAGGGTTTGAGTTTAGGGCTCATTCGGGTTTAGGGCTGAGGTTCTAGGGTTCAGTGCTCATTAGAAATGATTAGGGCTTGGGGTTCATCAGGGTTTAGGGTTCATGAGGGTCTACTTGGGTAGTTATAGGTAGGGTTATAAGTCCCCTAATTCGAGTTATAGTTATAGTTGCCCTACTTATAACCCCACTTATAACTACCCATGAACCCTAAACCCTATACCCTTATAGAATCCCTATAGATCCCTTTCAAGGGACCCTTGTAACTACCCATGAACCTCCAAGTAGGGTTCGAGGTTCCTCTGTAGGACCCTTGGAGCCGTTAGCTTGGAACCCCGGCCAACTCCTCCGCCCACAACGATGCGACGAGCATTTCAAGGCCTTCAAGCACTATAAGGGCCACTTTAAAGGGATCTATAGGGAAATAGGGATTCTATAAGGGTATAGGGTTTAGGGTATAGGATTGTAGGGTTTAGGGTTCCTCAGTAGTTATAAGTGGGGTTATAAGTAGGGCAACTATACTTATAACCCATATTAGGGGACTTATAACCCCACTTATAACTACCCATGGACCTCCAAGTATAGGTTCCTGAGTGGGATACTAAGGGATTAGAGGATCAAGCTTTCAGAATCTAGGTTCCTGAGTGGCCCCTTGATAATAAGGGTACCCCTTTTCCGACTGTCCAGCTTTAAATGAAGGGACCTTCCAAAATAGTGAGCAAAAGGGTACTTCTCAGGAACCTACAGAAGGAGTTGCGGGCTGCTTAGGTTTAGGGAGTATCGGGTTTAGGGGTTTCCTTTAAGGGTTCTCTAACGGATTCCACACGGGCTTTAGGGCTTCAAGGTTTTGGGGTTTTAGGTCTCAAAAAAAGGCGGGTTTTCGGGGTTCCGGTTTAGGGCTTGGGGGTGTGCTGTACGGGTTAGGAGTTCGATGTCTTCCGACTAGGGCCTGCGGTTTTGAGTCTTAGGGGGAGAGTGGATATCCTAGGTAGCAACAACCCCTCTGTCAGCCTGAGTTTATGCAGCAAATGTAGGATTGAACTTCTCTTGGGCGTAACCTTCTACCTAAACGCTGACAAGAAGGTAAAACAATGGCCCAACACCTATAAAAAACCCTAAACCCTAAACCCCTAAAGCTATTATTCTACTCAGTTTCAGGGTCCAGGGTCCAGGTAGTTCCGAATTCTTCAGGTCCTTGTCTTAACCCGATGCTTAGGTGCTGAGGTCATAAGCCCCCCCCCAAAAAAGAAAACACATGCACTTCCATTTCTGTAGGGGAAAATAATATCCGAGAAAGTGCCCATTCAGATGCTCAGTCGTGTCAATTCCTATACATTCCTAAGCTACAAACATTGTATGCCGACAAACCCAAATTCCTGGCAGAGCCTTGAAGCAACGGCTGAGGCTGTTCCCAAGCCTGTGGGTCTTCGCTCGTAGACTTAATATAGGAGTCTTAATAATTAGAATAGGCCTTTGGGACCCATGATACTATACTTAAAATAAGGAACCACCAAAATAGTACAGGTAATGTTTAAGGCCCCTATATTATAAATCTTGTTTCTGCAGGGGACGTTTAGGGGGGCGGTCGGGTTTATTTTAGGGTTGGGATTCTGGAGGGTGTGGGGTTAGCTTTGCATGCTCGTGGTGTGTAATGGCAAACACAAGGAACCATATAGCTTAACAGCTGTATTGACTGTAATGTTGCGTTGCACCGACTGAAACCACAACAAACAATAGGAGTATTATTAGCATGACCTACTAAGTACTATGGCATTTTTGTTGATCAGCTTCGTATGTTAGTGGCAGTGATGGTGATCGCAGTTACGAGTAACCACCCGCCGCCACAGCCACAGCCACCGCCACCGCCAGCGCCAGCGCCAGCCACCAGCCACCAGCCACCAGCCACCAGCCACCAGCAGGATGACATGACAATGTGACGACTACAGAGCAGGTACTCGCGATGTCACATTCCAACAAGAAGTATAGAAAATAAATAAGAGGAACAGCTGCAACAGGCAATGACACAGTAGACTCCTGATAGCAAACTATACAGAACCGGTCAGGGATGTTTTGATCATAGATGGGCAGCGCACTGCAATCTAATTGATTAATGCTCAGAAGAGGGCCTTGAGACATATTCTAGCATAGGGAATATCAAAGAACTTCTTGTACACAACAAAATTTGTTCAGGCCACTGTACCACCCGACCCAAACCCATCCGCCTCGCAAAGCGGTGTCACCTGCGACAGCTCTCCGCGTGCCACCTGGCAGACAGACCTAAAATCCGAGCACTACTCCGACAAACAACGGGCTTAGAGAACCTAAGTCCTCGACCCTGCACCATGATAACCGTATACTATCCCAAATACAATCCCATACAGAAGTACTACATTTCGTAAATCCACCATTGGGCCTTTGGACTTTTAATTAGGTACAATGAACCCTAAACCCTAAACTGAACCCTAGACCTTGAACCCTGATCCCCAATTCATGAACCCTAAACCCCAAACTGTACAATGAACCCTAGAAAGTTGGAACATGGGTTTAGGAGGATTGGTGCTAGGATCCCCTCTACTTTACCTTGAGGGCATGAGGATATTGATGTTCCAACTTTCTGGATTCTACTATATGTCCATCATGGCGCTTAGAACCCCTTCACACAATAACGTTTTCAGATTTTAGGAACCCTAGGTAACCCCACAAAGTTCCGATCCCAAGGTCCTATCCCAACTCCAAACAGTAAAAATTGTTGAAGCCCGTCCATCTTCAACTCTGATAGCGGCCCTTGTAATCACTCTTACACACACCCTTCCGGCACCCTATAAAAGACCTCATTCTAATCATTCAGGCCCCTATACCCTCTAACTAACCCCCTATTATACCCTTCTGGAAGCCTGAATGGAACCCTGCAAACTTTATCCTTATGAAGGAACCCTGAACTCTAAGACCTATCTTAAGTTGCTATCTCATGCAGAGTCAACATGGGAGCTTGGGGTTCTCTCTGTTCATCGGGGCCGTGGTTTTAAGTGCCAAACTGTGCACTACTCGGGGTTAGGGATTGCGTGGGGTTTGCGGTGTTCGAGGCTGAAGGGTGTGTTTCTTGGGGAGTAGGATCTAAGATAATGCTCTTTCAGTTTCAGTTGTTACCTCCCGAATCTCAGCAATGATCTGGCTCGCCCTGCTCTCGTTGTGTTCGTTGATCTCGCTGGTGGCCGTCTGGATGGCGTTGGTGGTGTGCTCGTTGACCAAGCGAACGCCTCGTCCTCCTGCAGCTCAGCTTCAGACAACGCCCGCCCACCTGTGCCGTCCTTGGACCGGATCATCTTGTGCTTGAGCTGCCACACCAGGTTTGCTCTCTCGATGCTTGCCGGCGATTTCTTTCCCATGTCGAGTAGAGACGGGACCCTACGTAAAGCCCGAAGTCCTTAACCCTTACAACCTGAATCAGAAACAGGGTCCTTACTTGGAGGGTCGGGGGACTTCGTAACTGGTTATTTTAAGGACTTATAAGTACCATAACCCCAATTAGGGTCCCTTTTAGGGTGCTTATAAGTCTACTTACAACCTACTTACTAAGTCCCCTAAAGACCCTCCAAGTACCACATGTATACGGTGGAGGGCTTTGGTTCCGTTTGGTAGAAAGCTGTCAGATTCTATACTTTGCGCGAGAGGGAGGGGGGGGGTTTAGNGGGAGGGGTTTGGGGAGGGGGGGGGGGCAACATGGACCTGGTTTGAAGAACCGAGAAGCATGGGGATTAGGGCTTGTAGGGTTTAGGGACCTGATTCAGGGAATCAAAATGCATTGGGAGTAGCGGATAATCCTTGCCTTTAATCTCGGAAGACTGATCGAATCTAATCTGTCTTATGCCGATTCAGGTCTTTCCAAAGTGTAGATTGCCGACTGCCAGTTCGATGGTTTCAGGTTTGGGAAACTCAACTAAGTCGGGTATGTTATGTAGCGTGCAGAGTCGTGTCATTTGCATATCATCTTTGAAAAAACCAAACATAGAACAGCTGGCCTCTCCTTTAACCCCCGAAAACCTAATTACATATGTTTGGCTTTGCAAACAAGAAGTCAAAATAAGGAACCCTCAGCCTTGCGTTCAGGGCTCAGTGACAGCCCAGAAGGCTTTGTCAAGGCTACGGCTACCTACTCAAACTCTGACGTGCTGAGAATCCTCTCCCTCACTCTAAATTCTGCCATCCGCCCCACTCGGCCTTTCCCGTGGCGGTCAGGGGCAGCGATGCTGTGAGAATGAAGCGCTGGGGGCGCATAGCCCGAGGCACCTACGTAGGGTTTAGGTTTATGACCCTGCGATCTAAAAGAGATCGAAACTGCACAGGGTGGTGAGCTGACTTTCAATGCTTCCTAAATCATGACTGAACATGCCTCTCACACGGTCGGAACTCTACACCCTATCTTCTTAAGTCTACATTTGGTCAGAAGGAGTCAATATAGCATGACCAAGAAGTATCATGGCCACATTGGCAGTTAAGATGCGAAAATATGTGTTACGGCAAACATGCTATAGAGTAGAGCACCTTATGAATATTGCTACATAATGTATATATACACATACATCTGTCTCTGTCTCTGTCTCTGTGTCTCTGTGTCTCTGTGTCTCTGCGTCTCTGTCTCTGTGTCTCTGTTTCTGTGTTCCTATCTCTGTGTCTCTGTCTCCGTCTCTGTCTGGGTCCGTCTCTGTCCGTCTCTGTCTGTCTCTGGCTGTCTCTCTGTTTGACTCTCTCTCGCCGTGTCTCTCTCTCTCTCTCCCTGTCTGTTGTCTACTACAATCTCTGTACACATGTGCGGAGAAAGAGAGAGAGAGAGAGAGAGAGCGCCTTCTTCTCGGATAAATAGCGGAGCACATCGCCTCAAGGATCAAAGGCTTGGGGCTCATGAAAAAAGCGAGTCCGTCAGGGTTTAGGTTTGAGGCTTATTCTTCAGGGTCTATAGTTAATGGTTCGGGCTTGACTCTTTACCGGCTTCTTGCAGCTACCCGATTTCGGGGTTGAGTGTCTCAGACATTCAGGGTTTTCCGAGGTTCAGGGCTTGACAAATCAAGGGCGTTGGGACCGAAGCCCTAAACCCTAAATCCTGAGATGCTAGGGTCTTCTCGGTATGGTGAGGAAGGTCACACCCAAGACTTAGGAATGCATATCAGAACTTTCCTAAACCGCGCAGGCCCTCATGAAGCCCCATCTCAGCTACTGTCAATACTACGATTAAACCCAAAGGGTCAAGACGACCCAAGTAGGAGCCATAGGCAGTTTCCTCTATGGACACGACATGTTTTTGTTATGCCCTTTCTTCACAGACAAGGCCCCGAAAGGCAAACAACCACAAACCCTAAACTGCTCAAGAGCACAGTAACCTCGTACAAACCCCTACAAATCCGCGATATTGCTATAGATCCTACAGGCCCTCCAGACCCATGCAGGACCTTCTTTCCACTGGAGCGCCTTTTTTCAACACAAGGTCCGTCAGGTTCCTAAACCCCTAAACCCTCAATCCTAAACCCTAAACCCCTAAACCCTCAATCCTAAACCCTAAACCCCTAAACCCTGAATCCTAAACCCTAAATGGCGTAGGATCCTAACCATGGAGTTGGTTAATTGACTACGGGTTTAGGGTTTAGGGTTTAGGGTATACACTCGAGACTCTGTAAGGGTTTGGGGTTTAGGAGGAAAGTCTAGGCTTTTAAACCCCAAAATCCCGAAACCCTAACACCTGAACCATCAAAGCCCACTGACAAGGCAAAACTGAGGCCCCGGCAGAGGACTCTACCTGCCGAAGCACTTCTCATCTCGGCAAACAGCGCAGCACAAGGCCTTGGTGAAGCTGCACTCGGATTTCGTCTGGCATTCTGAATTCGTCTTGGGTATGAGGGTCTATAGGGTTTTAGGGTTTAGGGTGTGAGGGTTTCGTGTTGAGGTTCAAGTCTTGGAGTACAAGGATCCCGGGTGCCCGCTTTAAAGGGGCGAATTCCTTGTAGCACAGACGCCTGAACCAATCGAATCAAGCTTTGCAGGCGAATTATAGTATGACTACCTACAAATACAGGGGAGTGTTGTTGCTGTGGCTGTTGCTGTTGCTGTTGCTGTTGCTGCTGTCGCTGTCGTTGTTGTTGTTGCTGTTGGTGTTGTTGTTGTTGTCGTCGTCGTCGTTATCGTTGTTGTGGTTGTCGTTGTGATCGTTGTTGTTGTTGTTGTCGTTGTTGTTGCTGCAAATTGCTCAATGCGTAGTCACATCCCCGACTAGCCGCTGAATTTCTAATCCTTAAACCTCATCCCTTGCATAAATGATGGGATTAGACTCTAAGCGATTAGACGAACCCGAACTGAACAAGTTTTAAAGCCGACCCACTCAGCCACCAAGGAGAAACCTCATAATGAAGGGCCTTAATAATATGATTTAAAATAGGGTTTTGGGGCCCTTGGTGCTGTAATATAGTAGTGCGACGGCAGAAGACACAAACGTCGTTCAAGCTTCAGGGTCTCCGATGGGTTTGAAGCACTCACTCCCCTCCCAGTACTTGGAGGTTCATGGGTAGTTGTCAGTACGGGTTAGAACGGTTAGAACTATAGTAACTCTACTTATAAAACCCACTTATAACTTCCCATTAACCTCCAAGTAAGGCCACTGATGAAGGACCTAAACCCTAAACCCCATTTAAAGATACCAAAAACCCTTCAAACTATCCCTAAACCCTAAACCCGATCTAGTAAGAACCTAAGATCCTTGAACCCGAAACGAAACACCACGAAGACCGGGGATCCCACACGCAGTAGGCCACCAGGCAAGTCTCCAGGCAGCAGGCAGCCGCGCTCGAGACCTAAACCCTAAACCCTAAACCGAAAACCGAAACACCAATCAGGATTTAGGGTGTCGGGGTTTACGGGCTTGGTTTTGCTTAAGTTGGTTCCGAACACCGAAACACCAATTAGGGTTTAGGGTGTCCCTAAACCCCCCCAAAGTAGGTAAAATAATGGCACCAAACCTATAAAAGGCTATTATTCTACATACGTTTAGGGTTCAAGTCGGGGTTTATGGGCTTGGTTTTTCTGAAGTTTGTTGCGCCCCTTTGACTCCTGCCTTGGGGTTGAGGGCTTTGGTCTACTTGTCGGGTATCATGGGGAACCAAAGGTTAACCTTTTTCATAATACAAGGATTATACAGGGACCCCAAAAGGTTAAAGGTTACCTACTCTACTACTAGCTTGGGGTTTAAGCTCCCAGAGACTCCAATATCCCTTAATTAAGGAATATACCTTAAATTATAGTAGGATCCCTAATATGATTTAAGGAATATTCCTTAATGAAGGGATATTGGAGTCTCTGGGCTATAGAGGTTTGGGGATTAGAGTTCAAGGGTTTAGGGTCTAGGGGTCCAGGGCTCTCCGTTTCAAAGCCCTGGGATGGGGAAACCCACAGACTTCAAAAAGTGGCCCCTTAAATCACCCTAAACCCTAAACCCTAAACCCTAAACCCTGGAGACTCCAAGACTCCTTAAAAAAAAGGAATATTCGTTAACTCATATTGGGGATCCTACTATAATTTAAGGTATATTCCTTAATTAGGGATATTGCAGTCTCTGGGAACATAACTACAAGGAAACCCAAACCACAAACCGCAAACAGGATCCGTCACATTGCCGCAGTAAACCTCTGAAGCGTCCGGAACGACCCAGGACTTGGCAGACCGGAGCAAGAATGATTGATGCCTCGCGCCTGAACAGTTTTTGTAGGGTTCTGGGCCACATTATACATCTTGAAAACACGGCGACTTGTAGCACACTTGCAATGTCCTTATAGTACCCTGGTGTGCCCTTACAGCCTATACCCTGATACGACGGCATTGGGGTGCTACGGACATCTTCCTCCGGCCGTCGGCTCCGGAGATTTCCAAAGCACCGTGGGGAGACTCCTACGTAGGGGCTGAGTACCCTAGCCCAAAAAAGGTTAACCTTTTGAATTATAGTAGGATTATATAAGCCCCAAAAGGTTCAAGGTTACCTACTCAGCCCTAAGCCTAATAGCGCCAAACCACTCATATAGGGGCCTGGCGAATAAGAATAAGGCTCCTTGTGAAGGTTTCTTGAAGAGAGGGCCCCTATAAGGGTTACAAAACGGTGCACTAATGAAGGGGGTATAGGATAGGAGCCTTGATGATTAGACCAGGGTTGTGCGCAAAACAATACTATGCATATACTAAAGAATCCTGAAGGATGTTGTAGCTGATATTTAAGGTCATTAAACCCTAAAAACACTAAGCCCTGAGCATGGAACGCGGAAGCAAAGCGCTGTTGAGCAGTATGAGCTCAAGAGTTATGTAGGGTGCGAGGGCAAATTGAAGAATTTCAGAAAAGCCCTGGGTACCCATGATAACTGTCTTCACCCCTTAACCCCTGCGAACATTAAAAGTATGCAGGCTGTCACTCTATGGGTATGTGGTTCGGTTGAGGGTTTGGTACTCAAGGTAATTTACCTAGGGTCTATGCGGGAGATGAAGGTGTAGGACTCTGCAAGCTAAGGCCCAGGCTAGCTGTTCAGCGGCAGTCAGCAGCCAGTGTTCTACCTGTCCACACGTTAAGAGCAACTAGCAGCCTTAAACGATACCCTAACCCATAAGTAAGGATCCTTCGAAAACAGTCGCCATTATTAAGGAATCCCTTCAAAGAGGTGCGTCACTAGGTGCGTCAGTGCTGCTTCAGGCCCCAAAACCAAAGCAGTAGCTCCAAACCCTAAACTCCAGTTGCCGTGTTGCCATGCCACGGTCTTTATAATATCGATATAAGCCCTGAACTGCTTAACCCGTAGAAAACCTCTGCAGACTTCTTTCACAAAACCTCAAAACCTACGTTTGAGGCCTACGACCTGAAAGCCCCTGTTTTTATAAGCGCTCGAAGAATAAGAACCTTTTTCTACCATCAGTATACAGTAACCATGCGACAACTATAAAGGGATGCTATTGGTAATGGTTCCGACCTCTACATCATCGACGATTTATGGACAAGCTTTGGAATCGATTACACCGAAAACTAACCCTACAACCCTTACAAGGAGGCTTAACTTCCAGGGTTTTTTAGGGTTCGAGACTGTAGAATGCCGGCAGCAGATGCAGCCACCTCCCCAAGTTCGATTCGATGGCCGCGGACCTTCACCTCGCGATGGCTCCGGTTAAAAGTTTATGTAGGGTTTATGGGTTAACTAAGATTTCGAGATTGGGGATTGGGGCTAGTTTCGAGCTGGGGGATGCGGGCTACGATTCTAGGGATAAGGGCTTCGAGTTTTTCCACGGTCGCGGACTTTTTCAAGCTAGCTTGCCTGCTTGAAGGTTCATGGGTAGGTATAAGTGGGGTTATAAGCACTATACTTCTAGCCCATATCAGGGGACTTATAACCCTACTTATAACTACGCATGAACCTCCAAGTGCTTGCGTGCTTTACGCACGCAGCGAGAGACAGAGCCCCACAACGAATCCGACCCATCTAGTTACCTCAGTGTCAAACGTCAACGAAGTTGCTGAACATCCCAGAAACACCCACGCTCGGGCTCAGCCCCGTGACGAACACCACTCCGGACCACACTTGAAAGACCCTCTTTGTCATTCTCCTCCACAGCGCTAGCCTTATGCCTTGTGCGATTCTTTCGTAAAGAAACTGTGGTCCCCATAAAAGACTATGTGTCCGTTATCTTCACTCAGGTCACGGTTTTGATCATCGCTTACAATTTCATCATCGTCTTTGCTGTCATTTTCTATCGTCTTCGTTATCATGTTGCTAACATGTTTCACCAATTGTTCATCAATCTGCATCGCATGGCGGCAAAGGCCTCTGGGGCGTGGGCCATTTCCAACCGCCGGCCCCTTTCGCGCCCTCGCAGCACGGCAAGCTTTGCCGGCCATGCTATGCAGGTCTCGCAACTCCCCAAACCCTAAACCCTAAACCCTAAACCCCAAACCCTAAACCCTAAGCCGAGTGCTCCGAGAGATCCTGGAAAAACCCAGGAAAACTTCACAGGTCTCGAGCCGTCCCCACAAAGCAATACAGAAATGCTAACGAAACCATAACAAAATTATGATGGAGTCAGGGCGAAGAAGGAACGCAAGAACGAAACCCCGAATGATAACCGAATGATAACATGCCAAAACCGCTTCTGGCGTCCGCCCATGCGCCCCTACGCTTAACTGGATCTCGGCATTTGACATACTCGGAGCTTCTCCAGCAGCAAAGAACTTCGCAAAGGAAGTGTTGTGTCTCGAGAAGGTCCCCCAAGAGCGTGCCAGCGAGCAGGTCCACTCCCAGTGGTTCCGATGTCACTGCTGTGTGGGGCTTGGCGTGTGTGGCCCGCCTGCTGCTCTGCGAGGCGACCTTGCGACCTTGGCCACCCGAGCCGGTGTGAAGCCAGAGGTACACTTGCAGCACTGTCAAGGCTCCTCGCCTGATGCTTGCTTGTTCCACAATTGGCAACGAATTGGCTTAGGGGTGCGAGCTCGGGGATTAGGGTGTGGAGTTTAGGGATGATGGGTTAGATATAATATAGGGCTTAGTGTAATTTATGGGGATCAGGGTCTAGAGTTAATTGGAGTTTACGGATTAGGCTTTGGAGTTTAGGGATTGTGGATGCAGCTTCCTCCAGAACAGTTGGCCCCAACAAGTTAAATCTTTGCTATGACGACCAGCTCCAAAAGTTCTTCCTTGTGCCAGAAAGCGGCAACGTAGGAATTTTTCTCGAGACCCACCCTCAACCGTAAACTCTATCAGACATTCCCGTAGCCCGAACCTACTTGGAGGTTCATGGGTAGTTATTAGTGGAGTTATAAGTCCCCGAATATGGGCTATAACTATAAGTTCCCGTACTTATTACCCCACTTACAAGTACCCATGACCCTCCAAGCAGGTTCCTTGCCCTAAACCCTAAACCCGAAACCCTAAAAATTAAACCCGCAACCCTAAACCCTAATCCTGCAGGTCACCTGGTGATCCTTGCGGCCGAGAAGTTGCAAATCTCCGTCCGGCCTGGAGAGTCAGACACCCCGAGTCATACGGTTGATGATATAAATCCTGGGGTTTCTTTAAAGGGATCTATAAGGGTACCTTTAAGGGCTTCCTTTAAGAGATCTGTAGGGCTTTGAGGGTTTAGGGTTGAGGTTGATGATATAAATCCTGCACCACCCATAATCAGGAATAGACCATAATACTTCCCATGGTTTAGGGTCCTTAAGGTAATGCAGGATTTATAACATCAACAATAGGAGAACTCAAACGACCAGCAACCCCGAGCCATACTTAGAGGCCCAGGGAACTTAGTAAGTAGGCTATAAGTAGGGTTATAAGTGCCCTAGATGGAGTTACACCAAAAATTATAACCCTACGTGTATCCGACTTACTAAGTTCCCTGCGCCTCCAAGTAGGAGAACTCAAACGCAAGCGGCATGCATGCACCCTCTCAGGAGTACTCCTACAGCTACGGCTACAGCTAATGCTAAAGCTACTGCTGCTGCTGCTGCTACTACTACAACTAGTGCTAATTCTACAACTTCTGCCGCCACCACCACCACCACGACGACGACTACTACTACTACTACTTCTACTACTACTACTACTGCTACTACTACTACTACTTCTACTAACACTACTACTAACACTACTACTAACACTACTACTAACACTACGACCACGACGACGACTACTACTACTCCTCCTCCTACTCCTCCTACTCCTCCTACTCCTCCTGCTCCTCCTACTCTTCCTGGGCCTGCGCCTGCGCCTATTCCTACTCCTACTCCTGCTCCTACGCCTACGCCGACGACGACTACTACTACCCCCGCGACTGCGACTGTGGCTGTGACTTAGACTACTACGACAAAAACTGCTACTGCTGTATGTGCCAGTCTTCCACAACCCTCCAAGCCTCCAAGCTATCACCAATCCACTAACATCATTAGAAGCCTGTCGAACGACCATAAGTGCTCCCTTTTACTTGAGAAACCAAGCCTAGAGAGAGCTCAAAGCTGTTGCCATGAAGGGCTTCGGGGTTAGGGATTTGTTTATTTGTAGTAGCCCCAAAAGGTTAGAGGTTACCTACTCTACTACTAGTCTGATGTATGGGATTGTATGGGGCTCATCGGCGAGGATCTAAGGACAACGTGACCAGTTTAGAGCTTTTGCTGGTCTTTCTTAGGGCCTTAGGGTTTAGGGTTTATGGGGTTTCAGGCTTCCGGTTTCGTTTCCGATTGCACAGGATTTTGGACCTAGGGGATTTCCTGCTGCACCAGAGCTACACCATGTTGCATTTCCCGAAACGAGTGAGGGAGGTGGTAAACACTCCTTCAAAAACCCTAACCCTAGCCCCTGAGTGCACTGCTAAGATTTGAAATCTTGAGCCACCTTCCCATGCTTGGTTCATGGGTAGTTGTAAGTGGGTTACCATTATTATAACCCATGTTAAGGGAATTAGGGGCGCCGGAAGGAGCTGCAAAGTCCTGATTGGATCCCGATTCGTCTGGGCTCGTGGCAATTTCCGCACGAGGTCACCACCTCAAGAGTTAATACAGGAGGATTTAATAACTAGAATAATGGCATGGGGGTACATTTTAGGATAAATACGCACTTTCAGCAACCCTTAGAAACCAGAAGTAAATGTTCAGGCCCGTATAATGCCGCAAGGCTAACGTAGAGGCTGACTAACCCAAACCAGGTTGTCGGGCACAGAGGATACAGTTACACTCACGTACACTGCCTTTGTCGCCAACGACTGTGCTCGCTAGAGCAAGTTTTAGGGTCCATATATGGGCATGACTGATTAACCAGGATTCGTTTGGGGGTATGCTCGTCTACTTTTACCATGACACGGGACTACAACGGGACAATACACATGATTATCCCTTTCCTGCATTAGGGCTTGGGGTCTGATCTGGTGTTTCGGGTACTTGGAGGATCATGGGTAGTTATAGTGGGGGTATAAGTCCCCTAGTATCGGTTATAAGTATAGTTACCCTACTTATAACCCCACTTATAACTACCCATGAGCCGCCAAGTACCTTAAATCTACTAGGGTTCCTATTGCAATTTAAGGTATATTCCTTAACTAAGGGGTTTGGGAGCCTCTGCAGACGGCACAATTTTCCATCCAGGTGGCAAGCCTTTTGCCCGCGCGGGGTCACTCATCGGATGGCCATTTCCCAAATACCATGAACCCTGATTCTTCTCTGGTACCGACAATTTGAATGGGGAGAGCTGCACACCACAGCCGAAAGAAAAATAAGTATAGGTTAGGAAGCTACACATGCCAAACACTAAACCCCAAACCATCCCAAAC
Organism: Symbiodinium sp. clade A Y106; assembly: GCA_003297005.1. Taxonomy (NCBI): domain Eukaryota; class Dinophyceae; order Suessiales; family Symbiodiniaceae; genus Symbiodinium; species Symbiodinium sp. clade A. Next base: position 42,283 of record BGNK01004206.1, read on the forward strand.
CCTCAACCCCAAAAACGTCGCACACAACTGGGCTGGAGAAAAAACAGCATGAGCACCAAGAGCATGAAACTGCGCACCATCGACCCTGCAATGTAGATACCCAAACAGGTTTTGCGGTATATTGTGCTATGACAACAGGAAACCTCAATGTCTAGTACTTGTACTGTACTTAGCCAGGCTTCTATATTAAGCGTACTCCGAGGTCAGAAACCTACAACCTCACAAGTCCTAAGCAATCGCCGCAAGCTACGGTTTTCGGTTGTTCTATGCATCGGTGGAGCTTGACTAAAGCCTTTGGCCAAGGGTCCCTTGTAAAGGAAACCCCGAATGAAGATAACACAGGGGCCTTACTAAGAAGATATAGGTCTGGGTTCGATTGGCGTAGTTTACTTCTACGTCGACTATGATAGGGTGCCACCTACTGGCATTGCGTGAGTGTGGTTTACTTTCAATATTTCTCAGGCCATAGAAGCCGAGAAGCTCCCGGTAGTGAATTCGAACTTTGGGGCATTCCATACTATGATTATATTAAGGAACGCCTAGTATGTCAGCAGGATCCGCGCCACAGAGACACCTAAAAACAACGAGCCCTGAACGCGCCTGCGAAACAGGTATATAATTGCTAGTATCCGCGAATAACACCACACATGTCAAATCACGAATCTTCGTAAGACGCCCTACATACGGTCAGCAAAACCCATGCGTAAGCCTTATACTCTCTATACTCATACTGTATCTAGGTTGGCCCTTAAACCCATCAACTAACATTCACGTGATCCTCATATAGACTTCTTGAAGTCAACATACCTATAAGTCGCACCTATTTGCATAATGCACCTCCTCAAACACATGTGCTACAGTGGGAAACGGGTTGGTCGGCATTGCAGACTCACTGCCAGGGATGCTGGTTCCACTGGTGGCACCTGCGCGGTTGGATGATGGCTTCAGGATTGCTGGGCCTTGAGGTTTTACTGATTCGGGCTTGGTACATGTTAGGGTTTTGGGGTGGAGGCAAGGGCAAGCGGTTTACGGTGCATCGAAATACTCTGCTGTAGGTTCATGATGTTGCGCTTTAGGATTTAGGGACTTCATGAACATGAACAGCCAGGGGCACAAGTACATCGAATGACCCCGGCCTGTTCCATGACTGCCCGCTGTCTTGCCAAGAGTTGCAGTCAGCTCGCTCCTGTCGAGTTTTGGCCATTGAGAAATATTTCTAATCTAGGGGACATAGCAATTAGAATCGGGTTGTTGGGGCCACTAATATAGGGGCCTTAATAATTAGAATAGGGTTTCAGGGAAGACTATACCATATTCACAATAAGGAACCCCCCAAATAGTATTGGTAATTATTTAGGCCCCCATAGTATACCACAAATGTATTGCTGGGATTAGGGTTCAGGCTGGCTCCCAACAGTGCGCATATACACACCATCATACACCTCAAGACTTTGGCGAGTTCTTGTCACCCTTGAACTCCGCGGCTCCGCGGGTGGTGCCTCGGAATGGGGCGCCCCTGATCTGAAAATCAGAACTCTTAGCAGCCTTGAACTCCGGGATGGAGTCGTGGACTGGCAGGGCGCTTTTGATTCGATTTTAGAACCAGATGTCTTATATCACCCTTGAACTCCGAGGGTGGTGCCTTGGACTGATGGGGCGCCCCTCAAACCAATAAAACGCCTGATCCTGAAATCAGAACACGCATCACTTTTGAGCTCCGAGCATGGAGTCTGGCACCCCCGACATGACAATAAGAACTGTTATCATCCTTGAACTCAGAAGGCGGTGCCTTGAGCAGCCCCTGATCTTGAAACCTGGGCTGATAGGCGCCCATGGAAGTCGACATCAGGACACCTACTTGGAATCCTCGCTGTGTTATAACTAGTTATCTTGGTTAACATGAGTTAAGTATTTTTTTATAACTAGTTAAGTGGAGTTAGCTAACTAGATATAAGTAGTTATAAGTCTGCTTTTCGGGGTGGTTTTCGTGGCACATAGTCAGTGTAAACACATGGCATGGAAAAGCCTCAAGTATAAGGAACAGTGTACAAATGGGCTGGCCATATAGGCTTTCACATGGAATATAATGTCGTAAGTATAGCTGGCCATGTAGGCATTGTTAGGATACGCTATGGAAAATATGCCAAAGAAAAGAGATACAGAAGCCATGAAGGGCATGAACTGAGACCCTAAATTCTGCATTTTGGAACCCTAGACCCCAAGAACAAGTCCAAATCTGCCATAGCCTTGATCCTAGAGGGCGAAACCCGAACCTGCACTCATGTCTATAGGTGAAGCATCATTGTTTTACAGCCTGCTGTATAGCTGGTACGGGATGAGCACCGTGGCCTCTTGTTGTGATGCTTTGCTATACAGCAGTGGGTACTGGATGGAGTCGATGGGAACGAAGCCTTGCTCGTCCGTGATGGTGCATTTCGCAGAATGGGATGCTTTGTCCACCGTGGGAGTCCACCGTTAGAGAAGTGTGACCTTGCGGGCACCCAATTCCAAATGGAACCAGACTTGTCCGAGTTCCCAACGTCCGTCTTGATGGTGGAAGACCACCACGTCGTGGGCATGAATGGTGCCACCTTTGGCAAGCTTCGCACTCGAAGCAACCAAGGCTTCATTCGCTGGGGCATCCACCAAGTCGCGGAGGACTTGGAGTTGCTGCTTGGTGGCTTTCTTAGGCTTCACCAGCTGGCAGCTGTCCGGAAACAGACCTGGCTCCTTCAGGGTGATGATCTCCATGAATAGCTTTCGAAAGAAGTCGTCTTCTGCAAATTGGTGGCAAGCTTGCCAATTGTCTTGTGCTTTCGCTCTGTGGTGAATGTGGATGGCAATGTCCCATGTCTTTGCAAGAAATCTGGCAGGTGGAGTAGCCCATGCCATTTCTTCATCACGGGGACGCCGAAGTCGGCCTCCTGGAAGCTCTGGATGGCAAACTCCGCAGCTGGCAGCAGGCTGGCCCTGGTTGTGGCGCCATACATGGTTCCTTGGTGCACCTGGTCAAGCAGGTCTGCATGGGCCAAGAAGGCCTCGCAGGCCTTGGGGCAGCTGCCCGCAGAAATAATGATGGTGTGGAGATAATGCCGCGCAATCGGGAACATGGTCAAGAGGTCGCTGGCCTGGCAACAGAACTTATTGCTTGCCTAGTGTTTGGTCACCATCCCCTGCTTTCGAAGCCCTCGGACAGGACCAGAGCTGGACGTACTTTTCCATGGAACCCCAAGCATTCAAACCCAGTGCACTGCCAATGGTCTGCATTGTCTGGAACAGGACTACAGGGCCAGTGCCTTGCAAAATCCCATGCATTCAATCGTTGCAAACTGGCTCACTGGTCGGATGTGGCCTCTGGACAACAGTGGCTGGTGCAACAGGAGGGCATTGGCATTCCATGTCCACCCTGCGGCCTGCTGCCAGTGGTTGAAGTCCGCCTTGCTGCATGTTCTCTGGCGTTGGTCCAAGCGATGGTAGGACTGACACCATCGTCGGTGTGGTCAAATGCAGTTGGTGGTACTTGGTCGTCCCATGGTCAATGACATCCTGGCCTGCAGCCATGGTTGCTGCTGAGTGCACGTTGGCACAGAGCAAACAGAATTTCGTGCCTGCATCACCCTTGGAGGCCCAGACCTGTTTATGGGCTGCTCCATCAGCCAAGCAAATCCCCCAAATGAAATGGAGACGAATGTTGGGCACATATGGACTTTTCAAAAGCAGGCCTCCTCGTGGTTCAGCAAGGACCTTCCCAAAAATCTGGCCGATTCCTCCGGGCAGTTGGGCCGCGAATGTGGAGCGTTCCAGGCTGATGGTAAGCCATACGTCCTCGTGGGACAAGGCCTCCTGGCCTAGCTCGTGGAACGTGCCGTAAATCGCCCAGAGCTTGCGCTCAGCACGAGCTAAGACGTTTCCAGGCACCAGCTCATCACAATACAACAGCAGCGACCATGGTTTGTCGACCGAAGATGGATTGGACTGGTGTTTTCTCTGGACCAAATCATGGAAGCTGCCACCCATGTGGAAAAGACTGGTGATATAGGCCAAAAAGTTCGCAAAATGGATGGTCACTGTGGCAGCGTCTCTCATGGGCAGGTCTGCTTGCCCATGGGGCCGCCGTCGCAGCTTTGCAGAAGCTCTTGCCGTGCCTTTCGCTGGTCGTTGGAAGAACTGGCTTCCGGGAGGCCCTGCTCTTTCACGGCTTTGACGAAGCCCGCCAAAGCGCTTTGGGAATGCCCTGGCAAGCTGGCCTTGAACGTGAGAAGGTGTTCAAGTTTGGCTTTCTTGTTGGAGGACTCCATGGTCACCAAGGGCTTCAGGACAGTGGATACTTATGGATCTGAACCTCTCTATATATATGTATATATATATATACACATATATCTACATATTTCGATATTTTACACCTGTCTGCATGCTCCAATGCATCTGGTCTGCACGTTGTCATTTGCAAACGTAGAAGCTGGGCAAGTACATCAATAAGTAAAGCCGACTGTAGCTATATATCCAGCGGACGTGATTCTAAACAGGAGTTCGGGGCACCGTGCTCTGTATATAGCCTTGCATGCGTTGCCTCTGCTGCTTCTGGCCGGGGCCAACAAGTCTTCAGGACCAAAGTCATGCGATATCACGAAGCACATGAGCATGCTGAGAGCTGCCAGGACAGAAATGAATACGGCATTCGCCGCCTGCTAACCAGATACCGTGCATGCCATGGAGGCGTCATACATCGAATCGAAACATGGTCTTGCACCATTATCATGACTTTCTGCTTCTGCAAGAAAATCTGCATACATATAGAAAACAGCTACAACATATATATATATATGTGAAGCTAGACACATGTGAAAACAAGTTCAGACAAAAAGACTAAAAGGGGCAGTAGCCAAACACGAGTGTAATAGTAATTCGTAAAACTTGTGCATGCACATGTCTATACGTATGTGCATACATGAATGTATTCAATGAAAACCAAAAGCTCTTGCAGAAAAACCCCTTATGATAAGAACAACCTTTATAAATATAAATATATATATATGTATATATATATATATAGAAAACTTGAAGATATAAAACACGCTCACATATATAACTGCGACGTATCAGTGTCTTTATAACCATGTATATATCTCTGTCTCTACAGCGACACAGAGAGAGAGAGAGAGAGAGAGACAGAGAAAGATAAAAACAGCGAGAGAGCGAGAGAGCGAGAGAGAGAGAGAGAGAAAGATAAAAACAGCGAGAGAGCGAGAGAGAGAGAGAGAGGGAGCACGATACAGAAAAGGAGAAATATATGACAGAGAGAGTGCGAGAGACAGAGAAAGAAAAAGAGAGCCAGTTCTGTCGATAATATAGAATGAGAGCGAGAGAGAGAGAGAGAGAGAGAAGCATGGTTTGCAAAGCAAAGAACTTGCGAGAAGCTTTTGCCCCACAAAGCAAGCCCCGTGGGTAAGTCAACGGATCTGGTCGGCCAAAATGGCCAATTATGGTGAGACTGGTCGCCTCCGCACGTGGTCCTGGAACTCACTTGGAGGGTCGGGGGACTTGGTAAGTAGGTAGTAAGTAGACTTATAAGTACCCTAAAAGGGACCCCTAATTGGGGTTATGGTACTTATAAGTCCCTAAAATAACCAGTTACTAAGTCCCCCGACCCTCCAAGCAGTGGCCCATGGCTCGCCGGGCCCTATGGGCCCTGTATGCCTCGCGCCCTGGTCATGCCAGTGTAATTGGCATCCAGGCATTGGCCGCACCCACTTGGGCTGCCCCGAAAGTTGCGGCAGCCATAAATCGGGGGCTTCCGCTTGTGTGGTGGAACCCCCTCCTCGCTCTGGGCCTTGGGCACCGGCTTGGCCTTGCCGGTCGCTTGGGTCTTGGCCGTTGCCTTGGGAGTGTCCTTGGGCTTGGCAGTAGCCTTGGCTTTGGCCTTCGCTTTGGCTTCTGCCACTCTTCTTCTTCTTGAGTTGCAAAAATGTCTGCTCCTCAAACTCCTGCAAGGTCCTCGGCTTGGAACTTGGCCTCTCCGTAGACACTTCTGGATCCGTTGTGGGGAGAATTGGAACAGGCTGCACTGCTGCTTGTTGGAACGGCTGCTGCAGCTGCAGTGCCTGCTGCTCTGGTGCTTGCTGCTGCTGCTGCTGCTGCTGCTGGTGCAGCGGCTGGTGCAGCTGCAGTGGCTGCTGCTGCACTGCTTGCTCCTGCCGCACTGGCAGCGGCACTGGCTGCTGCTGCGGTGTTGGCAGGTTCTGCAGAGCCAGCCGGTGCTGGCGAGGCTGCAACAAGGTAATTTCTGGTTGCGGTGGTGGTTGAGTCCACCGCTCCGCCAACTGGTTGAGCAGAATGGCTTTTCCGCACGGGTACCTTTCTGAACCAGGCATGCAGTGCAAGAACACGACAGGCTGGTGTGGTGCCCTCAACATAGGCTTGGGCCATCCAGGCTTGGCCACACTGATGCGGATTCTCTTGGTAGACCGCCAAACCTGTCGTGGAGCTCTTGGGTGTGCCATGGAAGATGGCAGAGAAATCCTCCAGCATGCCATGCACCGCTCTGGGGTGCATCTCCGGCTTCCCTTGGCTGTACTGCACATACAAGAGAGTGGCCAAAACCTGATGGGTGGTGTTTTCTTTGAGCGATGTAAGCCCCATGGCTCTCAGGCGTTTGGCCATCACAGACATCATATCATCTTTGGAGATGGCACCTTCCAAAGAGGACCAGTCCTGCTGGGTGAGGTAGGGTGGAATACTAACAATTCGTTGGCCACTGCAGGATAGCTTCATGTGGGAGGCTTCGTTGCGCTGGCATGTCTCCACTCCCTCCTAGATGCTCTCCTTGATTGGTTCTGGCAGCTCCATGCTTTGGACTTCACCAAGCAATTCGATAATGGCCGCCGATGTCCAATGCTTGGCTGCACGGATCCTTTCAACGAACGTGTTAACCATGGTGGTCACGACCATGCTCCCTGGCCGCAACTTGGCGAGTTCGCTAAGATGGCGAAGCTCCGAAACAAAATCAAAAATCTTCCACGCATGGGACATGGCAGCACGTGTGGTCTTGAAAATGGAACTGGGGGCGGAAGAAACACGTGCCGGCCACAGTGGCTGCGAGGATGCCAACGAAAGCACATCGACAAGCAAAAGCACAATTGCATGGGCATCTGCTGAACCGTCAAGTCTATAGGAGTCTAGCAACACGTTTAAATGCCTTTGAAGGCACACATACATACACAGATAGACATGCAGAGAGAAGACATATATTCTATGTCTACATATATGTATGTATGTATGTATATATATATATGTGCCTCTAGCTGTGTATGTATTTATGGAGTGCAAGAGAAACCCATAAACATAGAACAAAACACAGCGATTCTTGATTGTATAAAACGAGATCTACAAGCCGAAGTTGCCTGCATGTCTGGCAAAAGCATGAAGCTCTATAATGTGTGTACACCTAAAGACACATAAAGGAATATACCATGCAAAAGACTATAGTACAGCGAGAAAATATCAGGGGTTACACCAAACAGAAAAACAGATAGCTACAAAAGCTATGGTTGAAAGAAATCAAATAATACAATGTATGCACATATCTGTACGTGTGTATGTATATATATATATATATATGTATAGCTAAACGTAAAAAAAGACCAAAGATGTCTTTATTGAAAGGAAATTGTAGATAACTGAATCTAGGCAAACAAATATAGATGTATATATATATATATGTATCGATTGATATCTAGAAAGAAAAATAGAACACCCTTGGCTAGCCATGTGGCTTTATTCTATCCATATGTGTGTAAAATACATATATATATATATGTATGTGTATATATACATGTTTGGTTATACACATCCTATATGTATATAGAAATAATCGAAATAATAGAAATAATAGAAATAATATATATATATATATATCTGTCTCTCTCTCTCTCTGTGCTGGCCAGAATAATGGCGAATAGAATGCATGGACATGGTGCAGGCATGGCTGACTGGCGGACCCCTGGTGTTTTACTGGAGCTGCCTGAACCGGTGTGGGTCATGGCCGTGCTCCTCCACCACCATGGAATGCTCAGCCAAGTACTGGGCCATCTGGGGCTCCGCGGAGAACCTTAACGGAAAGTGGTGGGGTGGCGGAAAAACAAACTAGTTGGAGCATCGATTGGCAAAACAACAGAAAAGAAAGCATTGAGCTTACGGGGTTTCCTAGCATGTGAGCCTATATATGCCTATTGCAGAAAGACTACAGATAGGCTTTCCCATCTATATTATAGTTGAGCTTTGATGTATATCCGGTATAAAGCAAGAAAAATCTGTTCCTATGTGGTTTCTAGAAAAAATTACTGGCTCCATGGGGCCATTCAAAAAGTCGTTGGCATCGCGACCAGTTCTGGTTCTGGTAGTGGTCGCAGAACCACCAGCATTTTTGGGCCCAAGTGGGTTTCCCGTCCACGAACTTGGCTGGGTCTTGCTCCTGGAGCTCCTGGGTGTAGGTGGTGGCCATCTGGCGGCATTGGTCCCACTCGCCCGCCTGGTAACTTGCAAGCAGCCAGCATGCCTTGTTCTTCCACCCAGTGGCCCTGAACGGCATGTCCACACGAGATGCCTGTCCAGGGCCAGTGGGTGGAGCAGCACTGGCTGGTGTTGGTTGGCTGCGTTTTTGCTGTGGCGGGGCTTGTCTGTCCTGCCATCCAGGTGGTGGCTGGCTTGGTTCTTGTGGCCGGAGCTTGGGCGGCGGTCCTTGGAAAGCCCATGGGTCTTGGGACGAGCTGGGCGGGTCTGGTGTCTGCTCCTGCTGCCGGTGCCGAAGGTTTGCATGGTGGCGGCACCACTTTTGGTCCTTTTGGTGTGTGGGGGCGGTAGGCTTGGGTCCGGAATGCGGCTGGGATGTTGGAGCCTTTGCCTTTGCCCTTGAAGACTTGGGCTTTGCTGATGGGGCCCAATGGATTGCTTCTGCTGCCTGTGGCTGTGGCCGGCGATGGCTGCGAGGGTGGTGTGGAAAGTGCTGCCGCATCTGCTTGAAGCTGTTGCTTTGGCAGTCGCCTGGCTGATGCTGAGAACGGCCGTGTGGATTCCTCCTTGGGCTTTGCTGGTGTGCCCCAGCAGGAGCTCACAAGGACAATGTTAACGAACCCCTAGAACGTTCTGTGACAACAACCCAAACACCGTAGTATGCCGTAAACCGGTAGTGTAAAAATAGTCTAACTTGAAAGCATATAAGCACAAACCCCAAACCCTAACCCGTCAATACAGTCAGTGTAGAAGTCACGTTCTACAATACACCCTGGACTAAAGCCCCCGATATCACAACCCCTCGTATGACCGTTATGGAACCTTGAGAGGTTCCCTTTACAGGAGCCCGATTACTTAGCTGCTGGGTTCATAAGCCTACACTTTTAGTTTTGTAGTGGGTAATATTATCCCCCAAAAGTGTAACGTGCATCCACTCAGCTACTAAGATTAAATCATGAAAGCCCAGGTGGCATGGCAACCCGCTCCTTCCAGGAGTTTTCCTGCCACGAGGAGTCCTCGTGCCAGTCATCCCTGCGCCAAGATGACGCCTGGGCAGGTGCCTGAGTTCAATGTTTGCTAAAGAGCCAAATCCCGCTTCATTTCCTTTACAGGTATCTTTACAAGGGCTCCTTATTGGGTTCTAGATATTCGCGTTTAGGGCTTCAGGTTTATATACAGGCTTTGTGGAGGTACTTGGAGGTTCATGGGTAGTCATAAGTGAAGTTTATAAGACACCTAATATGGGTTATAAGTATAGTTGCCCTACTTAAAACCCCATTTACAACTACCCATGAACCTCCAAGTAGGGTTTATCAAGGAGCAGAGGTGTTCGGGTCTCTGTTGAAGCCTCTTGCCCCGAACCTCTAAGTAGCGCGCACCCAGTTTTGGAGTTTCATGGGTAGATATAAGTGGGGTTACACGTAGGGTGTAGTAGACCTATAACCCCTCTGATCTTGGTGGCTGAGTTCATAAGCCCCAAAAGGTTTACGCTTTTAGTTTTATTGTGGGCAATATTATCCCAAAAAGTGTATCCACTCAGCTAGTCAGTTATAACTACCCATGAACCTCAAGTAACGAAAATTCAGTTTGGGGTTTGGGTTTCGAGGCAATGCTTCTGGACTTTGCAGCACACTGTGCAGCACACTTGCACCCGGTTGCCAAGCAGAGAGACCGATGTGTTTTTAACATCACTGCCGTCGTTTCCGTGTGGTGATGATGATGGTGATGGCGAAGGAAAGTTAATATAGGATCCTTAATATGCATTAATAGTTAGAATAGGGTTTTGGGGCCCATTATACTATACTTATAATATCTTACAATATGGACTCCCAAATAGTCAAATAGTATAGGTAATTATTAAGGCCCATATTTTATGCTTCGGGTCATGAAGGCGGGTGAGTCCGATGCAGCGCCTGTCTGAAGAGGTAAGAACCTCCCCATGCAGACCCTATGTGGGAGTTTCCGAAAATGAGGGGTACCTTGTTTTGGGGTCCATATAATAAGGATCCTACTGTTTAGGGTACTATATTAGGGTCCCCTATTTTCGGAAACTCCCATGTACTGATACAAACCCCTATTCCAACCATGCATGCCCCGATAGTCTAGGTTCCCCTGCGTCCTCTTAATAATACAGAATCAACAAGGGTACCTTTTGTCCTGGTATTCAGTTTTAATACTTGGAGGGTCGGGGGACTTAGTAAGTAGGTAGTTAGTAGACTTATAAGTACCCCAAAAGGGACCCTAATTGGGGTTATGGTACTTATAAGTCCCTAAAATAAACAGTTACTAAGTCCCCCGCCCCTCCAAGTAGGAGTCCTCTTCAGACTATCAGTGGCATGAGTTTGCCAGACAAGCTGCAGAATCCCAGGCCTGCGTCACATGAGGCCAGGTTTGCTCCTCCCTTGCCGGAGTCCACGTGGATGGCGCAGATGCAAGGCCTCGATACACGCAGAGAGCCCAACACCCCTAGATTAAGGACTGTACCTCAAATTATAGGGGCCTTAGATTATGCTAGAATATTAAGACTGACTTCAACGGAACACCCAGTACACCCGGTAATATTGAGTGCAACAAACAACCAGCCACCCTAAACCCTAAACCCTAAACCAAATAGAGGCGGCCCTCAACCTCAGTCCTTTAATCGGAATTCCTGAAGAAGTACCCTGATCGATCTGCTGGTTCATATCTAGGGCACTTCTAAAAACCTACAACCCTGCGACTAGCCCCTAAACCCTAAACCCCAAAACCCTCAAAACCCCTAAACCCTTGAAGGAACCCTTAAAGGAACCCTCAGAGGACACCCCGAATATAGGGGCCTTAATAATTAGAACAGGGTTTTGGGGCCCATTGTACTATAATTAGAATAAGGAGCCTCCAAAATGATGCAGCTAATTGTGAAGGCCCCTGTACAAAACCCCCATAATACCCCTTATAGTAATCCTTATAGACCCCTTCAAAAGGAACCCTTTAAAGGGAACCCCCAAAATAGTAAACCCTACTCTAATTCAGGCCCCTAATCAGACCCTGATCCTTTCGTTTCCAGGGGCTGAGAATCTCCGGCGGGACCGGGCTCGCGAAGCCTCGCGCGAGTTCATCCAAGACCTGCTCAAGGCACAGGGATTTAGGGTTTCGGGGTTTAGGGTTTAGCGGTTTCGGGTTTAGGGCTTAGGGGTTCAGGGGTTTAGGGTTTAGGGGTTCAGGTGTTTCGGGTTCAGGGTTTAGGGGTTTAGGGGCTTAGGGGTTTAGGGGCACAGCAGCATCCTTGAAGGATCCTGGGTCTTAGTCCTGGACATGTTGAAATTTACATTGCATATTTGATCAAAATACACGTACATACATACATATATAAATACATTTATCTATATCCAGAGATTTGATGAGGCCGCCATCGAACTTTCAAAAATCGCTTTTGATGAAGAGTTCAAAGCAATTGAAGGAAAATCAAAATACACATTGTGGATGGAACTCTGTACTTTGATATCTGAAAATCCTTCTCAGATCAAGCTCTTGCATAGATACATACATGCATACATACATACATGAAGGTCTGTCAACACAGAGAAGATAATCAGAGTAGGTATCGAAAAATGTTCTGGAGATGTCGGAAGGCTTTGGGTTGCCTTGGCTGATAGATATGTTGCATTGGGAGAATTTTGTAGGGCGGTAGATACTTTTCAAGAGGTACACATACCTATATATATGGTGCAGCGCTGCTAGGCCCCGCCAGATCCTTGTCGAAATCATCCGTAGGGCTTACAGTAGAGGTCTGAAGG
>BGNK01004207.1:228-57861 GCA_003297005.1 Symbiodinium sp. clade A Y106
ATCGGCCTTGCTGATTTCAATTATTTCAATTATTTCAATTATTTAAATTATCTTTCCTTTAGAGTAGAAGAAATAGGGCGTCAAATAGACCCTAGAGGGATCTCTCTCATACATATATATATATATATATTAGATATATAGATATATACAGATATATATATATAGATATACATATATATATAATATTACACGCATACATACATACATATAGTATGTATATATATATGCATGCATATACTTTCTAATTTGTACAATTATTGATATTTAGTTTATCATTGTCATTCTAATTCTTATCCTTGTTCTAATTCTTATCCCTATTCTTATTCCTTTTCATATTCACATTCTATTTCTTACGCTTACTCTTACGCTTACTCTTACTCTTACTCTCACTCTTATTCTTATTCTTATTCCTATGCTTATGCTTATGCTAGTTCTAATTCTAATTCTAATTCTAATTTCCTAATCGTAATTCTAATTCATACTCATATTCCTGTTCTTATTCCTATTCTACTTCTTATTCCCATTCATTCTAAGTCTTAACCTTAGTCTTGTCTTATTCTCATTCTCATTCTTCTACTTCGGGATACTTAGAACATGGAGCCACCATTATAGGGTTTGTTTAAGGGCACACAAATCCCAAGCGGCATGCGGCTGAGGGTTTGAGCTTTTTAAGACTTCAGGGTTTAGAAATCTAGGGGCTTGGAGGTTAAGGGGTCTGAGGGTTTTCCGGGCTTTTGGTTGGGTGATCCGTTGGATTGGGGGTTAGATGCTTCTGTAGAACGTAGGGCTGCAGCGGGCAGGGCGCAGCTTTCCGAACTCCTTCCAGCCTTCCCACCGCCCTAAATCCTAGAGTAACCCTGAGAAGCAGGGCAACTCGTCGACGGAAGTGAAAGACGGTTTGTGTGTGTCTGGCCCGTGCAGCACAAGGTTCAGGATTTACGGTGTTTTCTATGGATGGGGTCTTGCAGTATGGCCTTGGCTGGTTTGAGAGTTGCTACGGGCTCGGGCTTGAACCAAGGCATCCAAGCCTAAACAAGAAGTAAACGAAGGCTGCACTCCGCGAGACAGATCTTCAGGGTTCAGGGTTTGGGGTTTAGGGTTTCATCCCAAACCCCAAACACTGAAATTTCTGAAACACACCCGCCAGACCTCGAGCCTCACGCTGCAAGTCAGAAGCCCAAACTCTCAACCGCAAACCCTAAATTCATGTGCCCTGAGGCTTCCTAAACCCTAAACCCTAAAACCCTGAAGCTAAAACCCTGAAGTGGGGCTGAGGTACGCTTCGTGCAGACGTCAAAAGGCCCTCAAAAAACCCTGAACCCACCCTAAACCCTAAACCCTGAAGGCTAAAGGCCTAAGATCTATGGGATTCGGGCTTATAGAGGCTAGAATCTTGTCAGCCCGAGGTGAAATTTGAAAGAATGCTTCTAAAGTCTGGGTACCTGCCCTCCTGAAGCAGAGGAGGGAATTTAGGGTTTAAGGCTTAGGGCTAAGGGAATGTAGGGTTTAGGGTTCCAACACACAAGGCATGGACACCACCCCGGACTGCGTGAGAAGCTACCTCACGCTGTGGAGAGTGTCTCTGACCCTTGCCAACACTTCTGCTGCTTGTTAACGGGGGAACTGCTCAGCCCTAAACCCTAAACTCTAAGCCTTCAACCCCAAACACGTTAAGGCCTTCGTTTGAGGTACATGCCCTTTCGTGCCAAGTCCCAGATCCTAGTAGTTAAACTCACCGGGCAGACCAGTCCAAGACGTCACTGTCAGCTTTTGGGCAAGGCTAGCATTCCCTTTTCAGCAGTCGTTGAACGGTTTTTGCTTATGTTGGGCTTATGTAGGGTTTATGTAAGGCTTTGCAGTGTTATTGGTGCTAGTTTTCCCTCATAACCCCTATATAATTGTCTGAGCTGTGTCAGAAAACCCAAAACTCTCTGCTGATGCTAATTCCAACGAAGCCTGCCCTACATAGAAGACTCTCTGGGGTTCAGGGCTTAGCTATTCTTCTTCTCACCAGCCATTGTTCACCCTAAGCCCTAAACCCTTCACCCTAGAGCCTTCACCCTAAACCCTTAACCCCAAACCCTAAACCTTAGACCCAAACCCCAAACCCTAAACCCTAAACCCTGAACCCTAAAGCTCTGCGATTTGGGGCTCATGTTTTGCCGGTCCGGGCAGGAGCCATGGCCTGAACCAGCACTGGGAGCACCGTAACATAGAAGCCTGAATAGTTACCAAGATCATTAGTCTAACAGAACAGAATATGATTACTTGGGGTTCCTGATTATAAACACATTCTACTCTGCCCCGAAACCCTATTCTAAGTGTTAAGGCCCCTATATTAAATGGAGCACTCCCCCCTACAGCCCCTCAAGCCTTTTGACCTGACCGCTGGCCTTAAAGCCCAAACAGCCCTCAAACCCTAAACCCTACAGCATGAAACCGTGAGCCCTAAACCTTAAACCCTAAGCCCTGAACTTTCAACCCGTGACTCTTGTAGAAGCCTTCTAGAACCCTTGAAAAAATCCTTAGAGAGCCTTAAAAAAGAACCCCACCCACTAAAGACCCAGGGAAACTGCGACTGAGTCAGTGGAACGCCTCCAGGAGTTCTTGTGTTTGGGTTTAGGGTTTAGTAGGGTTTAGGGTTTAGGTTTTAGAAGCCAAAACAGTTACCAATGTTATTCCGTAGAGTTTCCTATTAGAGTTGTGTGTATTATTATATATCACCAAACCCTATTCTAATCATTAAGGCCTCTATATTGGTGTTTGCGCTAGCCTGAATAAGTACCGACACTAGACCTTTGGTGTCCTGTATACTGGCCGTACACTTTCTGTCCTAAGTATTGAGGTGTCTTTGCTGGGGGTGGTGGGCTTCGGTTGTTTTGGCTTAGGGTTTAGGGCTGAGGGTGCAGGGTTTAGGGTTTCATGTTCAGCGGGTGTGTTTAGCGCAGGGTTTATGGGAACTAGGGTTTCGTGGTGCAGGACTTGGTCGAGGTTGCAGGGTTTGGGGTCTGAGGTGTATGACTCAAGGTGAATGGGGTGAGCGTGCAGGGTTTGGTTGTCTGGGTTCTTGTTCAGAAGCGTCGTTTAAGTTACGTGGCAAGGAAAGCGTTGTAGTTACCTTGTCTACCCAAAGTGTGAGCTTACACCAGGTTCCGGTCAAGAACCAAGTTTCTGTTCCGGAGTTTTGCTATTGAACAACGTCTCCTAAGCCCGAAACTCCCTAAACCCCAGACCTCAAACCCAAGCGCCAAATCCTGGACCCTAAACCCTAAACCTTAAACCGGAAACCACAAAACCCGAAACCCGGAACCCCTAAACCCCAAATCCCAAAGCCCAAAGCCTCTCGCAGGACTGGTTGGCCGAAGCAAGCTCATGGAATTTGCCGGGTCCCTAAGGAAGCCAGGGTGGTATAGGATTTCGTGTTTTGGGTGTGTGTGTGTGTGTGGTTTCGGGACTGATATAGGGGCCACACTGTCGTTGGGGCGTCCTTGTTACGATTATAGTACAATATACCCCAAAACCTTATTCTAATTCTTCAGGCCCTTCTATTAGCCTCAACCTCCACACCCGTAAAACACAAGCCATGAACCTCACACCCTCAACTAAGCGCCAACTTGAGTGCTAGTAGAGTCCTAGTGGAAAGTTTACAAGAAGATAGTCCCGTGAATACGCCAGAGGATTCCGTGTTCAGCTGTGCATGCCGCGCTGTGACTTTTTGAGTGTCAGGATCATCTATCTACCCCCTCGTCTAGACCATGGTTCCTTCTAGCGGACTTCTGTATCCTCGACGACGCTTTAAACATACGCTTCAACGTGGGCTCGCTTATGTTAGCTATGTAAGTTCTTCTTTGATTTTAGGAGCTCAGCCTTGGGTTGTTAGAGCCATGGCAGCCTGCCGTTCGCCCGTCGCCCAGAAAAGGATGCCACAGTGGTTTCTTATGGTTTCCATGGCATCCTCGGGTTTCCTACAACCTTTCCACTGTGAGATTATGTTGGTGCAGGAGATCTTGAAGAGATGACACGAAGGTCAGGCTTGCGCTTCGGAGAGTCTTTGAAAGGCTCTCTGAGGCGAAGTAGCGACAAGGGGCTTCTAAGCCCCCTTTAAGCACGTCGTGTGCTGTGTGGACCACGCTGCTAGACGCCGGAGCTCGGTGCTTCACTGCCTAGCCGGGCCGTTCCGGAACCGCATGCTGCCGTCGACCTGAGCTAAACGTTGTCCAGGCGGACAGTGGCAGTAGCAGGGTTTCTTCGAGAGAAGCTCCGGAGGCAGGGGCTTGTCACTTGAAGGCCCCAGGAAAGCCCTCTAAACCTTCTCCGCCATGCAGGGGTGAAGTCAACGGGCAAAGTTTGCAGCCCAGGACTTGGGCGTAGCATTGCTTCGGGAGTCTCCCTCTGAGACTTTCCGGGGTCTTCTGCGCCCTCCTTAGGTGGAGCCCACAGAGCTCGATTCATACCTAAACCCTCTGGGACCCTAAACCCGGAACCCCAACCGAAGTCTCAATTTTTTCAGCTCTTTGGAGAAGGCTGGGCTCGGATGCAAGGACAAGGACCTTAGGGCCGCAGACGTCGGAAGTGGCGGGCCTCTACAAAGTCAAGGTTCAGGATGTAGGCTTCGGGGTTCGCGGTAAAGCCTCTAGGGTTAGGGCAAGCCAAGTCCTACACCATTTCGTCCCCCTGGCCGACTCTGCTCTGTTGCTTCTTCGGGCTCCCTGTCGAAGAAGCTTTCGAAGCGTCCCTGCAGTCGGACAGACCCGGCCTTCTTGCCTGAAGAAGCCCATTTTTCTAGAGGTTTCCGGGCTCCAGGCCACTTTCTCTGCAACTGTCTCCAGACACCAAGACAGAGTTCAGGGGCAGTTGGGCTTAAGTCCTTGCGACCTACGTTTTCGAAGAAGCTGGGCCCTGCGACGTGTTGCTTGGGAGGACGGCTTCTTAGCCCAAACACCTCCTTCCACAGAGGGGGCAGCAGGGACTTCGGATGTTCGGGTCCCGAAGCCTAGAATCCCTGAGTGGAGTTCCCCAACAAGGACTCCCAACTTTCAGAACCTATGTATCTTGAACCGTTCGGGCACTTTCACGGGCACCAGGCCGAGTCCTAGACTTGTCCTAAACACTGGACCCAAGCATCCGTGACAGCCTCAACCAGCCTGAAACCCAAGGCAGCGGAACCCTTCAACAGATTTTTTGGAGGGCGTTCGGTGGGTTAAAAAGCTTGTCGGGTCTTAGGGTTCTAGGGACCAGGGAGGCCGGAGAGAGGCAAATCTCCACCGGAGCATCCCTCCTGACTCGCCGTGACGACAGTGGTCTGGTGACACACTAGAGCCGCGCTGGGGACGAGGAGTCCGCCAGTTGTTGCTTCAGAAGTCCATCTGCACCCTAAATCCTAAACCCTAAAGAACGGTGAGGCTTACCAGAGCTTCGCCCATCCTTGAAACGTCCTGGTAGAATCCGAAAAGGTGAGGTGTCCCGGCCACTAGATCCACGGCTTCTAACCAGCAAGCTCCCAAGGTGGGATGAAGGTAGGTGGGGGAATACCAAAGAAGAGTCCTTATATAAGGCATCCTTAATCCTCCCGGTCCCTTCCTTCATCCCAGCTTTTGAAGGCAAGGTGCCGTTTCAAGGGGAAATCCAGCAGGGTTGCTGTTGGCAGCTTGATGTCAGTAAGATCTAGTCTTGACCTCTCTTCTGCTCGGAAGCTGGCACAAGAAGGCAAGACCGGTTCAGAGTACGCAGCAAGCAGGCTTTCGGCAGCTGCTCGTTTGCTAAAGTGCTAAGAGGAGAGATTCTTGAGGCCCTGAAGTTTATGAAAGCGCCAAGGAAGCGGCTGCAGCTGCCCGTTTCCCCAAGTAGCAGCCTTTTGAGCCCTTTATCTCTTGGGGGTCTCCCTATGTTGGCTGATTTGATGACTCGGAAAAAGAAGACCCTTGTTTTCATAGGGATACAGGGGGACTTCGACCATGATACGCCCGGAGCCCTGCTTGATCCCTGAACCTGCCCGGGATTTGGCGGCGTTGCAGCCTTCCTGGCGTCTCCACTTCGGAACCTCTGTGAGAGGACCTCCCTCCTTGCAAGGTCGCTGACGATCAGGGCGACACCCTAAGGCCTGCAAAGAGGGGCCATGACCCCTAAAACCCCTAAAACCCTAAACCCTAAACCCTAAAACCCCTAAACCCCTAAGGTCCTAAACCCCTAAGGTCCTAAACCCTGAACCGTCCAGCCGTCATTGGGCTGTACGTTTTCAGCTCTCAGTCTGTCCTCCTCGGCGGGTAGAGGGTTTTGGGCTTCCGGTTTAGGGTTTAGGGTTTAGGGCTTCCGGTTTAGGGCTAGGAGTTTCGGATTTTGGCGGTTTAAGGTGAGGGTCTGCCGGCTTTGGCCGGATTCTGAGATGGGTCTCCTGGCTCTGAAGGCATCGGGAAAGGACACAGGAGTGTCAGAAAAGGGCAAGGGTTCAGGGTTGGGTTTGGGTCGAGGGTTCGAAGCTGCACAGGCTTTCGGTTGCTTTGGCCTTGTGTTCAGTTTATGGAGCAGTGCTACGCTCAATATCCGCACCTCGATGTGCCTTGCCCGACCACGCATAGCATTCCATTTTCCTGTTCTGCTGCTTGGGTGGTCGTGTTGTGCGGGTCGTGGGGGAAGGAATCTGAGTCGGCAATGATCCGGTTCTACGCAAGTCTGTGGTAACTGCTTCAGATTCTCACCGGAGCGGTGCCAACGCCAGGCATGCGTCCGACATGCAGCCGGCAGGGATTTGTGACGTCTTTCTGACGATCCCGGTGCCAATACAGATCCCAGGATGTTCTCCCTTTTCGCAGAGCTGCAGCTACTCCCTGCTCACTCTGGCACACCAGTTGAGAGGGGTGCGCCTTGTTTCCAAAAATCGTCTGCAGACTTGCAGCTTAAACCGCCCAAGCCATTTTCTTCTGGACCGTAAACGCGCGAAGGCTTGTAAAGTCGCTTGTGCGACTCGTCTGAAGGCTGCCCTTGTATCCCTCTTGGAAGTCAAGCCAGCTTAGGGTTTATAGGGTTTAGGGTTTAGGGTTTAGGGTAGCTCTTGAGAGATTTTTGTCGCAGTCTTCGGGTGTCGGATGAACAGCTTTCAGGGCTCTGAAAGCGCAGAATTCCTCCAAAGCTTCCCAAATTCGGCTCCAGACCCGTACTGCTTTCTGCCCTTCTCCACTGCGAGGTCGGGAAACATCCTGAAGGGAACACGAGAAGTATCCGTGTAGCATTTTCATGTAAACAGCCTACACAGCCCTAATAATGCGCTATCATGTTTGATAGGCTGACTTGCCAAGACATGCGCAGCGTGGCCGCCCAGCTTGCAGCTCCATTCCCTCGCCACCAGGGTGTGGCAATCTGTGGCCTTGAGGACCTCTAGGTGTCTATGGACTTCCATGCAGGCCTTTCCAGGTGATCAAGGTGATGGGACCTTGAGAGAGTCCAGCTCGAGAAGCAGGGAACCGTGTCGGGGGCTGGTGTTCGATCTCAGCGTTCACGCGATCTTCCGGGATTTGCATACCACGCCGCTGATCGAGAGCTGTCCTCTCATATCAGCCTTGCCACAGCTTCGTCCTCGAAAGCCGAAGGACAAATTCTAAATCCAAGCCGCCGAAGTCTCAAAAGACTGAAAGCCGCGATATCCCTAAACCCTCACCTTGGCAGCAGCCTCGGAAGCCCAGAGCCCACTAGCGTGAGCTACTCTGCTTAGATTTGGGGTTCAGGACCTCCAGCAACCGTCTCCGCCTGGTCGATCAAATTCTGTGAGTCTCTCCTCATATCCGCAGAAGCTGGTGCTTTTCAATATGACTGTCCGGGCTTGAGTCAATCAGACTTTGTTGGGTCCTTCAGCTGGGGAAGCTGCGTAGAACGCAGAGCTCAGAGGCTGGGATGGCTTTGCCAAGAGACTGACCTTCCCGTGCCGAGTACGAGGCAATGTTTGCTCAGAGACGCAGAGTGACACGTAGCCAGGCAGTGGACACAAACTCTGTGTACTTAGTCCTCAGCCCCTGAACCTCTGCAAACTGGCTGCGAGCACTCAATCCGAACAGGTATTTGAGATTTGTTTGCATTAGGATGACCGCCATACTGCGGGTTCAGGGAGCCGTTGTGGACGCGAAGTCGTGCCAGACGCCGAAATCATGCTTCAGTGCATTTAGGGTTAACAGTTTACCATCGGTTTATGCAATCCCTTTGAGTGAGATTTGGTCCTGTTGGAGTATTTGGCATGTCTGCCGGCACAGCAGCGCCGAATCGAGCGATGCAAGCCTCACTTTCCCAAGCAGCTTTGCACTCCTTGATGTGTGCATGCTCAAGCCTGCAGCAGTGGGCAGATGAACCGTCTCAGGTGGATGTACCACAGGTCCTGTGACGACGTATGTTTTCGTAGCTGCATGACCAGCTGGTGGCAGCTGGAGCATTTCCGCCGTTGCTTTCCGCCACTTCGAGTCCAGAGTGGCCCGCTAACAGGGATCGTTTCCTTCTGCGAGGAGCTGAGAGCCGTGGTGAATGCCGGGACTTCTGCGCTCACGGATGACTCTTAGTCTTAGTCCTACTTGTCCAAGTGGAGCGAGAAAGAGCCTGCATCTGGTGGAGGCAGTGCGGCGCGTGCGTACTCTTCTCTGGGGTCGGAGCGGCTGTCGTTCCCTGCCGCTCGGGATGCCGAGATGCCCCTAAGCTTGTCGCTAAGCCCCTGCATGGACAGGTCCTGGCAAGACCCTTTGGTGACAGACATCTCCAAAGGGATCTGGAAGCGATTCTTGCCACTATGGAGGATCAGATGCTCACTGCCTGAGTGCTCTGCTAGCTTGCACTCTCAAGTTTCCTGAAGTCCTCCATGGAAGTCTCTCGTCACGAAGTCATGTCGCCGGTTGGAGGATCCAACCTCAGATAAGCTCAACCTCCCTTCTGCGAGCACAGTGTTGGGGTCGTAGGCTTCCACGGCTTCTAGCGGTGACTGCTTTGCATGGAATGCTTCGACCCCCACCCCCTCCATAAACCCTAAACCCTAAACTAGGTACAGTCCGAAGCACGACGAAGAGAAGCATTTCGAGCTGGGGCTGCCTCGGGCCAAAGTGGTCTTTGAAGTAGGCTGACTTGCCAAGACGTGCGCGGAGTAGCGGCCGCCCTGCTTGCAGCTCCTCTCCCGCACCAGGAGGGTGGGGCGATCTGTGGCCCTGAAGTCCTCTGATTCTGCAGGTGCCGTCCAGCTCGAAAGGCCTTGAAACATGTCACGCATCGGAGTTCGATCTCAGTGCTCACACGATCCTCAGCTGTTTGGGAGACGTGAGGCATTTGCGCACCACGCTGCTGGCCGAGAGCTGTCCTCTCTTGTCAGCCTTGCCACCCCGCCGTCCTCGGAAGTCCAAGAACAAAGCTTAGGCCCTAGGCACCAGACCCCAAGCCCCCGAGTCTCAGAAGTCCCA
Organism: Symbiodinium sp. clade A Y106; assembly: GCA_003297005.1. Classification (NCBI taxonomy): domain Eukaryota; class Dinophyceae; order Suessiales; family Symbiodiniaceae; genus Symbiodinium; species Symbiodinium sp. clade A. The sequence continues at coordinate 9,648 of BGNK01004207.1, forward strand.
AGCCATGAGGTACCCATGCCCTAAACCCTAAACCCGAAACCCCCTAAACCCTAAACCCGAAACCCTAAACCCATGCTCCGAAAGCATCTAGCGACAGCGCCGTGCAATCGCGGTAGGAGGCTCGTTGCTTGAGTTCATGTGGCCAAGCTTTGCGCTTTGGGGTTTGGGGTTTGTGGGTTAGGGTGTAAAAGGTGCCTTTTAGTGTCCTGGAACATGTCCACCTCTGTGCTTAGCACGGATGCTGCCACATGTGGCTGAGTGGAGCCTGGCGAGCACTCTCACTGATGCGCCTAAGCTTCCTAAACCCTAAACCCCTCAAGATAACCACAAGTCTGGACTCCTGGCCTCAAGCCTCTGTCAAAAGTCTGAGAAGCCAAGGTCTCTGAGGGCTACGAAATCGCGGGCTTCAGTGTTTCGAGCTTTGGATACTTCTTTTTCCCTCAGAGCCTCTAGGCCCTAGGCCCCACCATCCAAAGGGACGCCCGGGATATCTGAGACGAGGCCTAGACTTATGCTTCAGAGCTTCAGCAATTCTTGACGCCTGGTGGCTCACATTCTCTCCCAGAAACCAGCCGCCTCCTCCCTAAACTCCCAGACCCGACACCCCCAAAAGGCGGCAGCCCTTGAAACCCTAAACCCTAGAGCCTAAAACGCTAAAGCCCTAAGTCCCTGACAACCTTCTTGCAAGACCGAAGCTGAGGATTCCGATCTGCAGGAAATCTCAGTTCCGGTGTCCTGGGGGGGCCTTCGGTCTCCAACTGCCGTTGAACTCGGGTGGGGGGCTGGGCCCCTTTGCAGCTTTCTTTCCTCTAGGACTCCAGAGGTGATGCGTGAAGGCTTGGCTTTAGAACTTTCAGAACTCAGGGTTCCGGCTTCCAAGAGGGATGCCCAGATGTTTGGAGGTTTGCAGGGACCTATTGCCTATTCTCGAACAATTAATAGGCTTCAAGCTAGCTTCGAGAATCCCCGAAGCCGTGCTCTTTCTGTCGATTTCTGAGCCCTAAAACCCCCCTAAACCCTAAAGTGTACCAAAGCCTTGGGGCCCTGGGTGCCAAGCTGCCCGAAGCTTCCTCGGGCCTGCGTTTTCGGCTTGAGTCTCTGAGACCCAGGTCCAGGTGCTCTAGAGTAGAGTGTGCCATCCTCAAGGATGCCCCTAGCCTGGATGCTTCCCTCTGCAGGGGGGCTTGCAGCTTAAGGTTTCAACACCACAGAAATCCCTACTGCCGATGTCCGGGACGGTTGCAGCGATCCCTGAAAGACCCAAATTAGGAAGCCGCAATACTGTGCTTGGGTGAAGCGCAGGGGGACAAGACTCGAAAATCTCCAGAGCACCCGCCCCGCATCGCCCCACTAAGCCTCTTAAGTAGGGCGTCGGTCTTGGATGCACCTTGATTGCCGAGCTGGCAGAAGATTGCGGAAGAGTGCGCCACACCAGGAGTTTGTCGAAACGTCGAGTGACGTCTCGACGAAGCCACAGAGCGCCCTTGTTCCCTCACCCACGCGGTGATTTCAAAGCTGCAGATGTGCTCGTGATCCGAACTCCCAAGGAGGATCCCCAAGGGTTTAGGGTTTAGGGATCTCTGCTTTCTATAGGTCCCAAAGTCGTCATCCCCAAAGCCAATGGAACGAGTCGGGCATGAGCCCCCCATACTGCAGCCAGGGCTCCCTGGCCAAGTCCTGAGAGGGGACTCCACTCTGGCTCTGGCTGGTCTTTTGGGGCCACCACCTGGGGGATATCCGGCAGCCCTGAAGCCCAGCCGATGGGTTGGCTGGGTTGGCCTTAGCCTTAAACCGAACCACCCAGAAGCCCCCAAAACGCCACAGCTTGGGGCCCTTGGGGATGGTTGGCTCGCAGAGCTTCGGAGGCAAACTCACCTTTAGCGCGGCCGCGTTCAGGGCTTCCCAGCCCAAAACTCTTCAAAAGCTCCTAAGGCCTTTGATGCCCGCAGCACCTTGATGTGGAAAGTAGAGTGAGGGAGGTCGGGTGTGACGCCGCAGCTGCGGACATGCGCTTTGGGCATTTCTTGCAGAATGGGGTTTTAGGCTTTGAGGGCTTTAGGGTTTGAGGCTTCTGGGATTTAGGCGCTACGGGCTGAGAAGATGTTCTTCTCCTGGAGCCGGGTGGGTTTGAGCGTTGCAAGGACTTGAAGGCAGTACGTTGAGTGCTCCTTGGCTGAGACAAATGCCTTTTCCCAGGCCTTGAGGCTCTGCCTCCTCCGTCTTTGATTTAATTTTAGGGCTTAATTATAAGGGCTCCAGATAACTAAGGGCTCCAGAGGTGGACCAAGACCAGACGCGGTTTCTGGTCGCCACTTGATCTGTTTGAGATCTTCAGCCTCTGAGGGTTGAAACCTCGCAGAGTTCGAGGAACTCCGGTTCTTCGGCGCGAGTCGCGGGCATGAGTCGGAAAGCTCTTCTGGAGGATGCACCCTTTTTGGAGAGCAGCTCTGAAAGCTTTATGCTTTCTTCAAGGGATCCTTGCCTCAAAAACCCGGTGCCTCCGAGGGCCATCGGGGAGGCACCTAGGGGCTTCTTCTCGCCAAGATTCTGCTGAAGAGGGCATCCCTGAGGCCGAAGCCGCAGCCTTCGGCGGCCTGTTCTGTGGACTTGCCGGGCTCCGGGTGTCGAGGGCCCTCAGCCCGACACTCTGACTGGGATCTGCTTTGGCTGCGTTTGGGTCAAAAGGCTGCATCTGCCGTTTAGAGTCGAGCCCCTAAGGGTTTAAAGTTTAGAGTCTTAGAGCCAAGGCGCAGGAAGAGCTGAGCTCAAGTGTCTCATGGAATTCAGCTATGAACTCTAGAGCTTGGACCTGGAGCGCAAGCGTCCTGATAGGCTTCCTTTGCACTGCTGAGTAGGGTCCTAAACCCCTCAAGACTCACCCTTGACCCTAAACCCTGCAACCCTAAACCCAAATCTACACCCTAAACTCTAAAGCCCTAAAGCCCTAAAACCATATCACCCCAAGCACGGTGTCAGAGCTGCAAGCCAGGTTCGAGCTGCACATTGGCACGGTGGAGTCTCACATGAGGTCGGTTTAGGGTTTAGGGTTTGGGGGTAGGGGTTTAGGGGTTTAGGGTTCAGGGGTTCAGGGGTTTAGGGGCCCAGGGTTCAGGGGTTTAGGTGTTTAGGGGTTTAGGGTTTAGGGTTCAGGGGTTTAGGGTTTGGGGTTTCGGTCTCCTTTCGCTTGTGCTCGGGGCTTGATCTTGAGATAGAAGTCTGAAGAAGTGAAGAAGCAACACAACTTCTTTATCATCCAAAGTACAGCCTTCATATTCCGATTGTTAAGGTCCCGATATTATGGCTACTTCGGGGTAGCGGGCTATAGGTTTGTGGTTTCTTGACGATCTGGAAACCGTCTCGCTACGGAACAGCCTGCTATAGGGGCCCGAATACTTACCTATACTATTTTAGGGGTTCCTGATTATAATTATAGTAGAATGGGCCCCAAAGCCCTAGTCTAATGATTACGGCCACTGTACTATTTTGCTGTTTGGCCCGTCCCGGAACTTTTACATTCGGGGTTGATGTCAGAAAGGGCGTTGGGCTTCAGGCTCGTTTTTGGATGCGGACTTCGGGGTTCATGTGGGTGGTTGTCAAAACGATGGTCCCTTTTTGGGTCCCTAATATAGTACGGCACTGAATTTTTAGGGTACCCAAAAAGGGACCCTAATTTTGACCTCGTTGACAACCACCCATGTGTTGAATGCCAAGGTCTCTGGGTAGATCTAGACTTCCGCAGTGGAGATAGAGGCTCCAGCGGACTCAGTTTAGAGTTTTAGGGTTTGAGGTTTTGGGTTTAGGGTTTAGGGTTTAGGGTTTAGAGTTTTAGGGTTTGAGGTTTAGGGTTTAGGGTTAGGGTTTAGAGCTTTAGGGTTTGAGGTTTTGGGCTGCGTGGGACTGGAGCATAGCAGAGAGCCCCTCCTGTCTGGGCCCTGGCACCCTGGCTCCGAAGCCAAAAGCCATACACCCTAAAGCTAGGTAGGGCTTTGGGACATTTTATATTTTCCCTTATTGGGCTTAAGAGGATCTTATTTACCAATATTTTTCAAAAGCTTTAAAAGCCCCACCTAGAGAAGCCATACACCCTAAAGTTTGAATCCTAAAGCATGAACCGGGTGCTAAAACTTCAATCCTAAACACGGGAACAACCTGCGCTTGCAGGCATCGGTACAACCTAGCCCTCTCTACAGAGGAGTACTCCTCCTTGGGCGTGCTGGGGCATACTGCCACTTGGTTGGCGAAGAACCCTAAACCCTAAACCCCAAGTGAAGTTTCAGAAACTTGCACATCCCGAGCCTTGAACCTTCAGGGGGTGGTTGCGGCCGTGTTCAAGCCCCTGCAATCATTATCCTCTTACCTGGGTGTTCCGAATGCAATATGCGGTCACGCAGAAGTCCAAGAAAATGAGAACGTTTGGGACCCTAACGCTGAACGAGAGACCCGTTTTGAAAGACCCTAAACCTACACCTTAAATCCCCAAACCCCGAGCGGGAGACCCATTCTGAAAGATAATTCCTGCACATAGGTTATGGGTTGCCTCGCCCTGGCGGATGCGAGGAAAGCCCCGCCGCCGGGCCAGAGATCTGGGCTCTTTTTCTGCGTCCGGGTTGAGAGTTTGCGGTGGGAGGCTCGGTGCCTGGGTTTGAGTGACTCAGGTTTTTTGCAGTAGGGTTTAAATCTACAAAACGGGATCCTAGAGTCTTGAGCCAGGGACTCAGGTTGTGATAGCCTCCATTAGCCGTCCGTCATCATCGCATGATGATGCATCAGCAGCATCATGTCCAGAATCACTGTATTAGGGCCTTGATGGAGACCGCGCATTTCGCTTGGGATAAGTTGTCCCCAGAAGGTTCACAGAAACTTCTACGATGCATTATCGCAGCAGGAAGGTGCCAAACCCGTCACCCGAACTAAACAAGGTAAAGCTGTACTACAAAGGTCTGCATAACTAGCAACCGTGATCTATTTCGTGTAGAGCCTTTGGAACCTTCGTCTAGCTATTCAGGCTTCTGTGTTATATAAGGGTTTAAGCTTCCCTAAACCCGAAACCCCGGGGTACTCGGCGCTGAAGGTCAGAGCAGATGGCTCCGCAAGTGACCGAGAACGAGCTTAGCGCAGACGAGTATCGAACCAGACCGCTATTGTAGTAGAGAACCCTGATAGCGACTTTTGTAGAACCCCACAGCAATTTCTGTAGTTTTATTTTATGAAACCTTACTAACCTTTATAGTAACGAATATAGCAACCCTTAACAGAGTCTTTTTGGTACCCAATCTACCTTACATCCGAAACCTTATCCGAAACTGCAAACCCGAAGCACTAAACCTAACCAGAAAGACCATCTCGCAGGTGGTCCGAGCACTTCATCGACAACAGTCCTGGTCTCACGGATCCTCAGCTTCATAGGGTGTCTGGGGTGTAGGATTTAGGGATTTAGAGATTTTGCGGGCTTTTGTGGTTCAGGTTTTTTGGGTGTTCAAGGCTTTTCAGGCATTCGGCCTGCAGTGGCTTTCCGGGTCTACAGCTCACGGCGCCTTGCAAGAGTTCCGGCCCTCCTATGATGTGCAGCCTATCGCCCTTGGACTCTGAAAGCCCTAAAGCCCTAAAACCCTAAAGCCTTAAAAAGCCCCCAAAAAACCCTAAAAGCCGTGAAAGCCCTAAGAAGCCTTGAAAACCCTAAAAACCCTGAAGCCCTAAAAACCCTAAAGCCCTGAATGCCCTGAAGCCCTAAGCTTCCGCTGCGAGGTAGCCCGTGCGCAGGAGACGTGTCGCAGCATCTGTGGGAAGAGCCAGGACGAGCGGGGAAGGCCCCCAGGGCCTCAAAAAGGGGTCGGTTGAGGGTTTCGGGTTTAGCGTTCCGAGCCGAGAGTTCAGGGTTTAGGGTTTTTTTGGTTGAGAGAGTTTAGGTTTTAGGGTGTAGGGTTTAGGGGTCGGTAAACCCTCGGGTTTAGGTGCCTTTTGTCCGGGTTACGGGTTTCGGATCCTTCGAAGAGGTTGGGGCTTTATAGAGGCTGGCCTCGGAGCCTTTGAATGTGTCGGGGCTTAGGGTACAGGGTTCAAGGTTTCGGGGTTGATCTAGGGGTGGGAATGCTTCGTGAACAACATTGTTGGGATCCTTAGAACAAAAAGGATCCTACCATTTAGGGTACTAGATTAGGGTCCCCTATCTTCGGAAACTCCCATATGGAGCCCCTGGGCTAGTGAACAACACCCTATGGCCATGGGCATGGAGACCCGGGAGCTTGAGCCCCAACCCTGGAATAGGCTGCCAAATCCTGGTGAGAACAGCCGTAAGGATGACGCTATATGACACTAATGTACGGGCCTTAATAATTAGAATAGGGTTTTGGGGGTTTCTGAATATATTTATAGTATAATATATATCCCCAAACCCTAGTCTAATTATTAAGGCCCTTCCATACCTTCATCTCTAACATTAAATCAACAAAGCCAGCTAGAGAAGTCGCCTCGCATCGTAGGGCTTGGTCATCGCACGCCCTCTTACCTCTGAGACAGGAAGGCCCCGGGGGTGCAAAAGGCTGCATGGGGATGGGATGAAGGTAATATAGGGGCCTACATAATTACCAATAATATTTGGGGGTTCCTTATTATATAACTATTATAGTAATAGCATAATGGGCCCTAAAACCCTATTCTTATTATGAAGGCCCCTATAGTAAACCGGGGCAATCGTCGTTTTTTCCCTGAGCCCTGAATCTTAAGCGCTCAAGTTATGAGGGGTCCCCACATCTACCTACCTACGCGCCGCCGTGTGGGGCCAATGCCATCCGGGATGGGTTCGTGACTCGACATTTGAGGCAATTCGGCTTTAGGGTTTTGGGGCGTACTGGTTTTGGTGGGGTAGCTAGGGTTTAAGACGTAAAGGCATTGTAGTTAGAGTGCAGGGTTTCAGTGTTGGGTCGCAGAATTTGGGGAGCTTTGGTCCAGACGAACCCGACTCTGCAACACCATATCAGTCATATCAGACAGTCACTTACATCTGAAGAGAACTTTGGATCTTGCGCACAATCTGCCGCAAGGCCTTCTCGACGGCTACCCCTGCTTCTGCTCTGGCTTCACAGAGGGGGTGCCGGGCAACTGCTCCAAGCACACTGGCTCTAAAAAGGTTCAGGGTGTCAGCCACAAACTGCATCCTCAAACCAAGACTTTGCATTTGCATTCTTGAGGCTTAGGGCTTGATGTTTAGATTTTGTTTTGTCGAGCTGAAGTCTGAACTTGGAAGAGAGATGCGCTTGCCGAGTGTAGTGCAGAATGGTCACGGTGAGATCACAATCAGATCTTATGGTAGCAGGTTTCGGGTTAAGTTCTGTGGTCGAAGTCTAAGTTCAGTATAGATATTACCGAAGCTTTCATACAAGAGCCTGTGTCGACCAGGGACTTCACGGAATCGCTCCCCAGTTCATGCGATTCGGTGTAGCTTAAGTCTGGAATCTTACGGAGGTCTCATGGATCGGAGTATTCCCTGAAGCGTGAACAAACCTTAAAGTCGTAAATATTGTAAATCTTGGCTCCCAGTCGGTCCTACCAAGATAGATGCCTGAAAGGGTGAAGCTAGACAGTTTTGAGTTCTCACATCGGAGTTCACGAGTTAACTGCGGCTTTTTTGGCAACCCCTTCCTCAGGCCTTGAACCCTTCGCCCCAGCCCTAAATGCTAAAACCGCAGACCAAAATCCCAATTCGTGCACAACCCTGAATTGTCAAACACAACCCTCAAAGTGTAAGGCGTCTGTTTCAGAGTACAAGGCCTGAAGCGCAACACAAGCGCCCCGGACTCAGGGTCGAAAGTTTTAGGGTTGTAGGGCTTAGGGTTCAGGGCTTTCAGGGTTTAGGGTTTAGGGTTATATTAGGTATATAGCTAAATACTGCAATGTAATATCATGTACTTTAAAACTCTATACTATACTATAATATACTATAGTATACTGTTATATAACATAATATTATATAATATTATATCAGAATTATATCATATACTTTTCGGATGTAGGGTTGAAAGTTTAGGGACCACTCCAGGCCGGGCTTCGTTCCCCTGCGATCGCTGCCGCGGCGTGGCATTTCGCCCCTTTCCTCCTTCAGCGCCGCTCGCTGAGAAGCCCCAGATCTTCCCCAAGATCCTTTTTAAGAAAGGAAGAGCCTTAAATGGGAGGGTTTAGGGTTTAGGGTTTAGGGCCTAGGGTTTAGGGTTTTTTGGGGGAAATAGCCCTGAATCATGTTAGGGATCCGATACTAGAGATCTCTTTTCTTAGGGTTCTGTGGGGGTTTCGATGGAGAAGGGGCCTGGAAGCCCAGGGCCTTGGTAGTATAAAAATCCTGCAGTACCCATAATAGGGAATATACATATATAGGTTATCTTATTGTGGTATATTAATGTACAGAGCATCGTATACTACTGCTGATTTACCCATACTAAGGAATATACCATTATTCCCACAGTTTAGGGTCCTTAAAGGTAATGCAGGATGTAAATCATAGCCCTAAACCTAAAACCCTATAGATCCCTTAAAGGAACCCCTTAAAGGCACCCTTATAGATCCCTTTAAAGGAGCCTTGAAGGCGGGTTGTCCGAAACTTCAGGGGCCCCTGGGAGTCCTTCGGGTTTGTGCTTTTTAGGCGAAGGTCATCGGGAGAGTGTCCTAAACCCTAAACCCTAATCGCTCCCTCACCGTTTGGGGTTTCGAATGTCTATGCAGTCGGAAAAGAGCCCGTTAAAAACAAGGAAACACATAGTTCAATGAGTTCCATTTGATGGTCGTAGCTCCATAAATGCCCAGAGAGATTGCGGCCCGCGGCTTTTTGATCCGGCTCTGGAATCTTATCCAAACCCAGCTAAGCATGAGCAATTACCAAGATGATTCCTGGAGGCTGCTTCTTGTGATTACACTATGTAGGGTTGAGGGTTTAGGGCTCAGGGTTGAGGGATTAGGGTAAGCGGTTTAGTGCCATAAGGTAGCCCTGCTCTAATCATTCAGGCCACCGTATTACCCAAGAGTCTGCCCGAAAGGTGCTATCGCAAGCGACTGCGATACTGCCACGCCTTGATGCGGAGGCCATTTTAGGGTGTAGGGCTTCGGGCTAGGATTAGGGTTCCCCTTTTCGTTCCGGAAAAGGGTTTGGATGAGTTCCTCGGTCAATATCTGAGGGCCGTTGCTGCAGCTCCCCGTAGGTGCCCGTTCTGGAAAGTTCTCCATTCATTCGCTTGGCTCCTTCTAGAACCCCCACCCTAGCGTTTCAAAACATAGAACTCTGAACTATCAGTAAGACTGGTAGTCGCGGGCTGTAGATGCCAGATCAGAAGCCCTGAGCCCTAAATCCTGAAACCCCAAACATGACCATAAATCCTAAACCCGAGGCCCCCTAAAGCCCAAACCGCCGTAAATCCAAAGCCTGAAGCCTTAACGGAAATCATAAATCCTTGAGCCCCGAAACCTGAAGGAATTCCTAATAAGCCTTAAAGGCACCAGTCTTCGTGACGATGGTCTTTGGGAAGATGGCGAAGCAGCCAGCCTTTAGTATGGAGGGCCTTTGGGTGAGGGGTTACTATAGGGGCCTAAACAATCACCAATACTATTTGGGAGTTTCCGAACATCAGGGCTACCTTATTTTGGGATCCTTATAATAAGGATCCTGATATTTAGGGCGCTATATCAGTGTCCCCTATTGCCGGAAACTCCCATTTTTGGTGTTATACGCCCACAAGCGTGGGTGCGCCCCGCAAATGTCCCGGGGTCAAAGGTCCACGTCTAACCGGTTCCGGGTTTCGCAGCCACCCACCCCTTTTAGGGGTTTCGGGTTTCTCAGCCACGCACTCCTTTTGGCTCCCACCCTGACCCTAAATAAAGCCGTTAAGAGTTGTGGGTCACCTCGTCTTGAACAAAGGCATCAACTGGGAAAGCTTCGGGGTTTGGGGGTGTTGTTAGGAGTCCCATGGTTTTGTAAGCGATGGTGGTCTTGAAGGGTTCAGGAATTTGGGTTTGGGGTTTAGGGGTTTAGGGGTTTAGGGGTTTAGGGGTTTAGGGGTTTAGGGGTTTAGGGGTTTAGGGGTTTAGGGGTTTAGGGGTTTAGGGGTTTAGGGGTTTAGGGGTTTAGGGGTTTAGGGCTTAGGGTTTGAGGTTTGCTGATCAGGGGTTTAGGGTTTAGGGTTGAGGGCTAAGGGTTCGAGCCCGAAACTGAAAGGCCACTTGGTTAAACACAACCCGTAAAGAACAAACAAGCGTCCACGGCATCCCCTTCTGAAGGCCTTAGAGGTTTGTTTTGGGATTTCAGGGCTTGGGCCTGGGGGTTAGGAGGTTCAGGCTTTTGGATTCAAGGGTTTCGGTCGAAAGGGGTTGGAGGCACTATGTGGGAGTTTCCGAAAATTTGGGGTACCTTATTTTGGGGTCCTTATAATAAGGATCTTACTATTATTTAGGGTACTACATTAGGGTCCCCTATTTTCGGAAACTCCCACGTAGGCTTCGATGATGATCATACCCAAGCTTTCGAACGTGCAAGCGCAATGCTCCAAGCATGGCCGAGTCCGCAAATCTGAACCCTGAGCCCTAAAACAGCACTACCACCAGCCCCCCCTTACTCCAAAGCAAAGAAATGCCCTACACCTTCAAAGCAACCCTCACCCCACCTTCCCCTAAAAACAAACCCTAAGCCCTATAAACTCACGTCCTACATAGAAACCCAATATTGCCATGCGCAGGCTTCCCCAAATATCAAACATCCAGCGCGGAAGACCAAGGCACCTCGAGCCCTTTTCGAAGCGAGTTAGGAGAGGGTTCAAACAGGGGTGCACGCTTCTGGCAAACTTTAGTGGGCCGTACCAGGGCTTTATGGCAGTTGGGAAACGGTTTCATACGGGTTAATGTGATGTTATGTTTAAGTCGCCACAAACAGGCACGCGCATGCTTAATTGTAGTACGTGGCACTTGTGGCGACTCAGAGTAAGTTCCGCAACGATAAGCCCAGGCAATGGTCAAAGGTTTGCTGTGGAAGGGGGACTGGTTGCACCCTGCTCCAGGTTGCTTCCCAGAGTCCAGGAGTCTATGTAGAACAGCTGAGGGCCAGGGGCAAGGAGAAGAGCTTGCAGGTTCTAGGAGACTGGAAGAAGAGGTTTAGGGTTTAGGGTTTAACCCTAAACCCTAAACCGTTTAGGGTTTTATTCAGAGCAAGGAGCCTCGAAATGCCGAACGTGGTGGTCTTTGCTCTGGATGCTGCGGCCCTGATCGCTCACGTTGGGGTTGCAACCCGAACTCAAAGCCCTGGGGCCCATGGTCGTTGTAGGACCCTGCAAAGTCTGAAGCTGAATATAGGGGTTCGGAAAATTTCAGTAATAATGTCCCCTGGTCGTCCGCATATGGTTATTACTATAACATACACCTAAACGCCATTCAGGCCCCTATGTGACATGTCAAAGAAAAGGATTAAGACCGAAGCTGCAAAACGGAGAGAGGGTTGTAGCATGGAAGCCTGTAAAGTAGAACTGTTTTTTTCAGGGTCTCTCAGTATAGATATAGTATAATCGACCAATGTTCTAACTGTTGAGGCCCTTACATTGACGGCTCCCTACTAGGCCTGGAGTGTTGGGTGGTCAGAGCCATGAATCCCACCTAAACCCTAAACCTCACAGACCTTAAACCCCAAACCCTAAACCCGAAACTCTAAACCCAAAACTCTAAACCCTAAACCCTAAAACCTAACGTAACACTAAACCCTACAACCCCAAACGGCCCTAAACCCCAAACCCTAAACCGTAAAGCTCGAAAAACCCCAACCCCCTCCCCACGGACCCACCTTCAAGGACCCCGAGTCCTCAAGGGCCAAGCCGTAGCTCCTAAGCCTCAAGCCCAAAAGGAGGTTTAGAGTTTCGGGTTTAGAGTTTAGGGTGTTGGGTTTAGGGTTTAGGATTTTGGGCTTTGGGTTTTGGTTTAAGGGTCTAGGGTGTAGGGGTTTGCGTTCCTCGTGAAGTCTTCAGTGGTGGTCTTCTCCATTGAGGGAGTGTCCTGAGCTGTATACAGGCCTCGATTTGTTTTCTTCGAGGTTTTGGGCTTCTGGAAGCCGCGATGCCTGGACTGCAGCTTTGGTGGTCGTCAAGCCCCAAGCCCCTGAAGTGGCCTTCAACACGGCAGGACCTGATTTTAAAGTCTTCTTCGTCTGCTTGGTAGTTTAGTATCATGACCCATCGGCAAGAGTTTGCAATAAGGAGACAGCTTCAAAGTCACCTTCAGCACCCAGAACCCGACGTCCGAAGACGTCCCTAGAACTCGACAGAAAACGCGGAAACCTCCGACCTCACTTTCTTCGTCGCCCTCGCTTCGCGGAGCATGCGTGCCCTCACCCGTGAGTTGATGCGCCAAAGCGGCCGCTGTGACTCGGCTTGTTTTGTCTGGAGCCTAAAGTTTCGATCGTATGGGGTTTGAGAAGTCTCGGTTTTTGCACGTTGAGGCTGGTCTTTCTGATGCCCCGCAAAACCCCAAGGCCCAACGCTTCACTCAGCATGAACGTTATAATTTACTAACTATTATGGTTATATACTACTAACAATTTTGGTTATATACTACTAACGATTATGGTTACAATCTACTAACTTTTATGGTTATATATTACTAACTGTTATGGTGATATTATAGCATCCTCCGAGGTGCAGCAAAGCCGGCTCGGCCGCACTCCCAGACAGAGAAGAGGGCCGAACCCGGAGTTCGGGTAAACGGGAGTTTCCGAAAATTTGGGGTACCTTACTTGGGGGTCCCTATAATAAGGATCATACTATTTAGGGTACTATATTAGGTTCCCCTATTTTCGGAAACTCCCATATTATAGTACAGATTAGTATAGCGCCGAGTATTGTAGTATCGTATCGTATAGTACAGTATAGCACAGCACAGCACAGCATCGCATAATATAGTATAGTGTAGTATAGTATAGTATAGTGAAGGATAGTACAGTATGATAAATTATAGACTTTTGGAGTTCAGGAGTTCGTGGTTCAGAGTTGCAAAGCAAGCGTCATCTATCACGTCCGGGTGAGCCCTACATCTCAGACCTCCAGTCCCTCATCCCCAAACCCTGAGCCCGACCTGGACCCCAGGAAACCGACCTCTTAAGGACTCATCAAACCCTAAACCCTAAACCCTAAACCCTAAACCGGGAGGTCTTATCGGGTCGAGGTCGAGCCCTGTTGCCCTGGGCTTCTAAGTTGACACTGAAACCAGTTGAACCCAGAGACTCCAAGATCCCTTAATTAAGGAATAGACCTTAAAGGGCTCCTTAAAGGGATCTTTAAAGGGATCTATAAGGGAATTAAGGAAGATACCTTAAATTACAGTAGGATCCCTAATATGATTTAAGGAATATTCCGTAATTAAGGGATATTGGAGTCTCTGGGAAGCCGTTCCTTGCTGCAACCGACGCCCAAGCATCGAAGCCGTCAACTCTAGAGTTTAAAATTGATGGTCTTCAATTTCTGCGACCTAATCTGGAACACACTTTGAGGGCAGAGCTTGCGCAAGGTTCGCTCCGATGTCCCAGAACAGAACTTAAACCCCAAATCTTGAGCCCCAGCAGTAAAGCCTAGATTGCAAACCTGCGCTCATGCTCAAACCTCGCCAGCACGCACCGAAATCTTTAGCACGAGCCAGAAATCCCAGAAGCGATCCCAAACCCAAGCTCTCAAACCCTCAACCCGAAGGCCTCGAACTTAATCCCTGAACCCCGATTCCCAAAACACCAAAAACCGTAAGCCTCAAGGCTTAAACCCTAAACCCTAAGCCCTACACCCTAAACCCTACGCCCTACTTAAACCCTAAACCCTCGGCGAAACCCTAAACCCTAAACTCTAAGCCCAGATCGCTTGCATACCTCGGTAAGCTTCGCCACTTCAGCGAGGCCGAACTCGGGGGAAGGGGTTTTAGGCTTCCGCTGTGGGGTTTTGGCTTTTAGGGTTTAGGGTGTAGGGTGTGGGTTTTAGGGTTTAGGGTTTAGTTTTGGCTTCAATATTCACGGTTCAGGGTTCTTTGGGTTCGGGGATTCGGCTGCGACGAAGTATAGTAACACTATTCCTGCAAAGTGCCTGTATAGCTACAATTTAACATACCCCGCAAATCCTCTTGCAATCATTGAAGGGCCTTATGCAACCCTCGTAGAGGCTCTTACAAAACCTAGATTAAGTCCTCGCAAAAATAAACCCTAGACACCTTTGCAAAAGCCTGTTCTAACCATGAAGGCCCTTTCAGTGCGAAACCTTGGGTCTGGGATTCCAGGCCTTTTTGCTAGGGTTTAGGGTTCCAGAGGCGCAGTACAGCACACTTCAGGGTGTTCTTTTAGGGTTTGGGTTTACCTAAACACCTTTCTTTGTGTTACTTTAGCCAGCAAGGAACCCTACAAAGGTAGGGATTGATCCACATATACCGCCGAGATGAAAGTACTCGTCTTCTCCTCTCATTATGACGACTGCTTCGACAATGATTATGGTGATGGTCAGTGATGGTTATAATTTATAATTCTCAGTCTGTTTACTCTCTTTATTGCCAGTGTAGTGATGTGACTTTAAATATGGGTCCCTTTTTGGGTCCTTACTATAATACGGCACCTACTATTTAGGGTACCCAAAAAGGGACCCTAAGTCGGCCAACCACCCATATGGGACCAATTGGCGTTAGTTGAACCACGCCGTGATCCCCAACTCCAGAAGCAAACCTCAATCCGACGGAAGGCCGAGCCCAACGGTTTAGGGTTTAGGGTTTAGGGTAGGGAAATGCACGTTGTTGACGCAAAGACTAACCTAAGCCTAAACCCTAAACCGCCTAAAGGCTTCAAGCTCTGTGCACAAGCGATATGCGCAATCCGTAAACCCTTCTAGGGTTTAGGGTGTTGGCTTTGCAGTCCAGGCATGTTGGGCTTTGGTTTAGGGTTTTGGTGTTTCGGGTTCGGGGCTTACCCTCAGTCCCCCAAACCCTGAACCCTAAACAGTCAAACCTTTAAACCCTAAAACCTAAACCCTAAACCCTAAACCCCACGATGGTGCCTGGAAAAGGCACGTTCGGCCTCCACGCTCCTCTCAGCCGATGAGGCTCGCGGTGTTTGGGATCACAGCATGATTAACCAAGGCGCCTGAATACTTAGAGTAGGGGTTTTGGGGTATATTCGACTGTACTTATAATGCGGAACCCCAGAATAGTATTGGTAATGATGTAGGCTCCCAGAGGACTTGTTGGGGCACTGTTATTTGCTAAGACTACTTGTTTGTTGCCTTGTTCTTCTTTGCCGGTTGTGGGCTTTGGTCGTCATTCGTGCTCTGAGGGTGCGGGGGCTTTTGAAGGCTTAGGCTTCGGGGCTTTGGGGTGCGGGCTCCGGCCGGGTCTTGGTTTGGGCGGGTAGGGGTTTCCAGCGCTTTGGGTGCTTTGAGCTAAGCTTCAGTTTAAAGGGATGCGAAGGGGCGGGTTTTTTGTGCATTGGCGGTCGGGGGTGGGTGGAGGATTCACGGGTTGCGAGGTCTCTTTAGGCCTTAGGGCATTGTTGTTAGGGCTACAAGGCATTCACAGGGATTTTTGGCACTGTTTTTCAAGTCTTCCGGCTTCTGCCGGAGGAAAGTCAAAGACCAGCAGCGCCGCGCACTGCGAACTCTGCTGTCGTTTGCTTTTCTCATGGTGCGGTCTTGTAGGCGTAGCCCGGCAGGGCTACATGAGCCGAACTGGGATCCTTCCCTCCTTTGAAGGTGTAGGGCTCAGGGCTTGGAGTGCAGGGATTAACTTTTAACGCAGAAAAAGTACTTCGACACAGTCTTCTAATTTGTCGGTCCCTCTAGCACCTCAAAGTGAAAGTGATATCATTCCGGCCCAAGTTCCGCTCTCGCAGGAGACGATTCGTGGGGCCGCCGAAACCTTCGCCACGGAGATTCTGGCACCGAAGGTGCAGGACATCGCGTGTTTGGGGGAGCTCCGGGCTTTCCTAGGGATGGCCGATGAGTGAAGGCTCGAGGCGGATATGGGAGTTTCCAAAATTAGGGGACCCTAATATAGCACCCTAAATAGCAGGATCCTTATTACAAGGACCCCGAAATAAGGTACCCCCTAATTTTCGGAAACTCCCATATGGGCAGGTCGATGTGGAAGTAGTTCTAATTTGTGAGGGTTTTGGCTGGCCTTCGTTGTCAGGCTAGCTATCCTGGCATTTTTGCCTTTTGGGACCTCGGAGTTCAAAAAACACCCTACAGTAGAAGCCAGAAAGTTGGAACATCATTATCCTCATGCCCTTAAGGTAAAGTATAAGGGATCCTAGCACTAATCCTCCTAAAGCCATGTTCCAACTTTCTGGGGTTCACTANCAGTAGAAGCCAGAAAGTTGGAACATCATTATCCTCATGCCCTTAAGGTAAAGTATAAGGGATCCTAGCACTAATCCTCCTAAAGCCATGTTCCAACTTTCTGGGGTTCACTATAAGTGTGTGAGTGCTTTTGAGCGCATGCCCAGACGGGCAGGCCAGGACTCTGCAGGACATAGGGCCTACTTATAAACGAATACAACATACTATGACATACAATAATCTACTATAATGTACTAGCACGAAATATAAGATACAGTCATATATTACAAGATAAGATAGGGTTGTAGCTCCTGTGATCACTTCCAAGCTCATTTCTGTTCAATGTCTCGGCCCGTTTTCGCACGCGGCCTCCTAAATCCGAATGCAAATGTTGAGATTTTGGGCACCTTCATGTGTAGAACTACAGTTCCTATGAGGCGGTACCATTGCAAGTTGTTCAGACCCCTGTAGCAGCAAGCGATCACCCGTGTTGCATATCATCGCAGTTTTTGTCTTCTGTGAACCCAAGCCCGAACCCCTCAACCCAAATACTTACCTTTGGTTAGTAGGGAATGGAGGAATGGGGTACAATTATAACTACTATCACTACCATTCTTCCATTCCCTACTAACCAAAGGTAGGAATATCTTAAACCTTCAACCCATAAGCCCTGAGTGTGAAAGTCTAAGCCACAATTACCAGGGTTTAGGGTTTAGGCCTTGAGGTTTATAGGGGTTTAAGGCTTAAGGGACCCCAACTGCTAAGCCCCCTCAACTTGCCGCCGACGGAAGGATATGGATCGGGATTCAAAGATGTCTCCAGAGATCGTACAGGCCAGGTGCACAGCAGTCCGCATGGCGGCTTTCTACGTTGCAGCTCCCTTTGAGTTTAAGTTTTGGGATGTGGTTTCCGTCCTTTTCGTTTAGGAGTTTTCGAATTTGGAGGTACATGTCGTGACAACTTGTAGTTTATGGTAGCCAAGACCTTTGGAGGAAGCCCGAAATTGCACCGCCGCAGCACCATGTGTGGTTTTGTGATGTGATGTCGTTGCCGGAGAGAGCTCCTTGGAGTTTCTAGAACTGTTGTTGATTTTCGGTGCCCGGCAAGATTCTCATATCGGGTTTCTAGCTAGCCAGCTAACCCATTTTGTCAGGTTGCAGCCCTAAGAAAGGCGTTCCGGGGATCCCTGCCAGATAGCACGAATGTCAGCCAGGTTTCAAGATTCTTCGAGAAACTGGCGTCATTAGATTTCGCATCTGAACAATCGTAGCCGAAAGCCACGCTGAAGCCTTGAGTGGACACATGTAGTGCATCCACTGTAAGTTGAGAACACCACACTTTGAATCTGAGTTCGGAGCTCACCCTAAACCCTGAACCTCTAAACCCCTAAACCCCAAACCACTAAACCCTTAACCCTAAACCACTGCAGTAAACCCTAAACCCTAAACAGCTCCCTTTTGCCAGGCACTCTTCGAGAACGGACTGATGGGCATCGAGGTGGGGCCGGTCGTGAGGCTTTAGGGATTACCCTTACTAAAACTCGGTTAAGGTTTGGTTTCAGGGTCTAGGGTTGAGGTGTTACTCAGGGGCACTTGGCCGTACTTTTGATGTTTTGTTAGTATAAACTCAAGAAGCAGCTAGAATCATAACTTGTGCAAGGGTCTCAAGTTCAGTAAAATTTAGGGATTACCAGGACCCCTCAAGGGCCGCTTAAAAGGACCCTAAGACCATTTTAGTATGGTAGTAGCCCTTGAAAGTGATCAATGGGCTCTTAGATTCCTACAATATCGGGTAGATAGGGGGTCTAGTAACTCTGGTAGGCTTTTTAGGCTTTGGGGTTCAGGATGTAGGGTTTCGGGCTAAGGGTTTTTCAGTTAGGATGCAGAGTGTAGGGTTTTTAGGGTTCAGGGAGCCTGAACGCTGAATCCCAGATCCTGCACAGGAACCCCTGCTGACGGAGCACAGGATCTCGCCAGTAGGTTCAACTTTGTCATCATTGCCGGGGCGACTTCTTCCAGCGGCATTGCTCTCTCTGCCAAAAAATCTTTGCACTCTGCCAAAAGAAGTGCATGGAACGACAGACAATGGCTTGACTATATAATAATATACTACACGCGCGGTGACAACGATCAAATCGTCTCGCGGGCGCTTCGAGCAGGAGATGGCGAGACTTTCTCTGCAGCAGCGGCTTGGGCAAGACAGTCGCTGGCGAATGGGGTGGAAGTGCCCTTTCGGCTGGGGCCGGGCCAGGGTCATGCATAGAGGATCATGGGACATGGTAATTAGGGTTATTATAAGGTAACTATATTTATAATTACCTTTATCTCCAATTAAGGTACTTATAACCTTATTTACCCAGACCCCCGGGAGGATCTAGAAAGTAGATCCCCTAATCTGGGGCCCTATACTACTACGGGTACTTTATAGGAACCCCCATTAAGGGATCTACTTTTTGGATCCTCCCGCGGGTCTGGGTACTAAGTCCCATGATCCTCCAAGTGGTGGTGGGGGCGACGTCCAAGTGCGGGATTCTGCAACTCCAACCCTCGAATCTCGAGCCAAAGATCGGAACTCGTTCTACTAAGGTTTAGGGTTTTCGGGTTTAGGATTTTGGGTTTAGGGTTTAGGATTTGGGATTTTAAGTTTAGGATTTAAGGTTTAGGGTTTAGGGCCGTTTAGGGGTTAGGATTTTGGGTTTAGGGTTTAGGATTTAGGGTTTAGGATTTGCGGTTTCGGGGTTGAGGGTTCCCCCGAAAGTCCGAAGCTCCAAACCCTGAAGCTGAAGCCCCGCACGCGAAGCCTTTCCAGGCGCCGGAAGATCTAATTTTGATTAGGCCCAACCAGGGAAGTACGGGAAGATCTAATAAGGACCGTTAGTAGAGGAAGTACTTATAGGAAGATGTAGTAAAGGCCCATTTAAGGAAGTATAGGAAGATCTTATAAGGACCATTTCAGGAAGTATAGTACCCCGGCCCCACCCCTACCCCTACCCCCGTAAGGGTCCCTATGATTTCAGGTGCCGGAAGATCTTGGAGGGGTCGGCATGGGCTTCACAGCCTCGTGCCTGGCGATCGAGGACTGACCCCACGTAAGGTGTAAGGTTTAGGATTTACGGGTTACGGGTTTGGGGTTTAGGGTTTAGGGGTTTAGGGGTTAGGGTTTAGGGTTTAGGGTTTAGGTCTGACTTTGGGACTAGGGTTTGGGAGTTGACGAGGGTTTCAGGGTTCGTGGTCGGTTTGCCCACAACCCTAAAGCCAACGCCCTACAAACCTTAGGGCTTGTCCGGACAGTAAGGGTTTTCAAGGGCTTTCTAGGTCTACTGCCAGGGTTCGTCAGAGCTTTTTGAGATCCCCGCCGGGACAACAAAATCTGAGGGCCTGGTCAGGGTCTTTTTTGCTTGTGTTCAGGGTTTAAGGGGGTTTCGGATTTCGCGATTAGGGTTTAGGTAACGATTTCGGGTTAAGGGTCTAGGGAATCGAGGGTTGAGGGATATAATATGAGGGTTCTAAGGCTGACTACTAGGGGTCCAGGGTTGTGGGGGTTCTGTGTACAAGCTGTTCGGAAGGCTTGTTGGAGTTGGCTACAGCACTTCATATAGAAACCTGAAAGGCAATATCTCGATTCCTGAAGGGCTCCTTATTGCAATTGCACTATAATTAACCCCAAGACCCTGTTTCACATACTTCGTGGGTACAGATCAAAGCTTTCCTCAACTTCGACCAGCCACCATTGCCCCTTCAACCCTAAAGCCTAAATCCTAAACCCTGAACCCTAAACCTTAAACCCTAGACCCTAAACCCTGAACCCTAAACGCAAAACCCTAAAGCTTGGGGTTTAGGGTTCAGGGTTTGGCTTGCGAACGTCCGAAGGAGCTGGCACGTGTGGATCCGGCAGTTGCGGCGCTTGTGGACAGCCCCCGCCTGTGTTTTCCCAAGAGTTTGGGGATAAGAAGGTTTGGGTTTAGGGTTTCATCATTGAATTAAACCCTTACAACACACTAGGCCCTAATATTGTTTTTTTGCCAGATGATGGGGTGTCACAATGAACCTACATTGGTAGTGCCCCCCCATACTGTGACAGTCCATAACAAGGGCCCCATTAAGGGCCTTATGTATCCGTACTTTATATACATATATATGCATATATATATGTATACATATATATATATATACACACATTTTTGTTTATTCAACTGCTATTGAGTGGCGGCAGTATCCCAAATCCCTGGAACCTTTCATAGAGGCCTTGCAGAACCCTTATATAAGCCCCCTACCATATTCCCGAGTGCCCGAAGCAGTGGTGAGGGTTATTCCGTGCTCGGGACTTTCCAAGATTCTTGTAGTAGTAGTCGTCGTCGTGGTGGTAGTCGTAGTAGTAGTAGTAGTAGTAGGAATAGTAGTAGTGGTAGTAGTAGTAGTAGTACCAACTCACAGAACCCTTGTTCGATTGACTTGCAGGTCCGAGTATTTGTTTCGAACATCCTTACATACTCATATTCTAAACATTGAGGGTCCATGCCGGATTGGCCTTGGTTCAGGGTTTACGCTTTGAGGTTGTAGGGTTTAGGGTTTTGGGGTTTTGGGTTTAGGGTTTGAGGGTTTAGATGCCTCAAAGGTGCAAGAACCAAGCCTGAACCTGAACTCACACCAACACCAGCTGACACTGCAACGCCCTCGAAACTCAACTCAAAGAGGGAGCGAGCAGGAATTTTTCGAAAGCCCAAACTAAGCGTGCTGCAACCGACTGAGCTTGAAGGATATCCACAACACCTTGAACGTCACGGCTGCTGGGCGGTTTTCATGCGGTTTAGGGCTTAGTATAGAAGCCTGAACAATTACCAACCTGATTCCTTAGGGCCTCCTTCGGGTTCCTTATGAAACTACCATATCAGGCCCCAAAGCCTTGTTCGAAGTACCAAAGCCCCCTTGTTCTGCTTGCATAGCCTTCGAGCTGAGAGTCCTCAAACCCCCCCAAACGTGGACTCTCTCCCTACATTTGGGTAGAAGAATGTAGGGACTATAAGTCTTTAATGTGATATTGGTACTAGCTAATTACACTTCTGTTTTGTCTAGTATCCACTTCTCAACTTGCAGACATGTAAGAGTTGTGTTAAGGGCTGATTTCTGGGCTTTCGCTTACTTAGTCTGGGAGTGCTGTATGCGTTTACGTTACGTGAACTAACCTCAACCATGAACCTGAAAACGCTGAAAACCCCAATATCGGGATTGGAACAATTAGAAATCTTCTTCCCTCAAAGTCCCATATAACTACAACCTAATATACCCCAAAACACGGTTCTAAGTATTAGAGCCCCTGTATTGGTTGATTTGTGTGCGTGTACGTTTGTGTGGTGTTTGTGTATGTATGTGTGTGTGCGCGCGCTCTTCCGCCGCGATGTACTGGGTAACCCTGGAACTGAATGGCCTTCTGCGGAATCCCTCGTCGATTGGTAGGCTACTTCCTAGACCCTAACCACAAAGCCCGAGGATTTCTTAGACCCACAGAGCCCCTATTATTGTTACGACTATGAAGGCTTTTATAGTCGGTTTAGGGTTTAGGGTTGTAGACCCTCAATCCGAAATTCCCAGCCCACCTCCGAAGCCCCGAACCCTAAACCCCAAATCCCGAATTCCTGAACCCAACCCCCCCAAACCGCACACCGCAGACCTTGATGTCAGAAGATTTAAAATCTCCAGCTGTGGAGCCGAAGTGCGAAACACCTCCGAGGACACTGGTAGCTTACGTTCTGGCTTTTTGTTGAGCCATGAGACCCTGAACCTGTTGAGACACGTTTTTTTTCAGATGTTTAGGGTTTAGGGGTTTAGCGTTTAGGGGTTCGTGTTTAAGGTTCAGGGTAGTTATCTTCATTTGGAGTCCAAGGGCTTCTAGTATAAAGCCCCCCATAGAACCGTGTAAATCCATCACACAAGCCCTAATCAAACTTTCTTGGGGTGTTGAGCCTTTGGCTTGTGATGTCAGGCCTTCAAGAGATATGCGAGTAAAGCTCAACAAGAGCAGTACCTGGCAGCCATGGCCACAGGCAGGGTTAGGGTTTCTGTTTCGGGAGCAGGGTTCAGGTTTTAATGGATGGGGGGTTTTAGAAGAGTTAGGGGCCCTCTGGATCTCGCACCCACGCACTTGAGAGGCCCCGGATGGTCCGGTTAGGCTGGTTATGAGAGTCATGCTAGCCATTGGAACGATAGCGATGCCGTGACACCAAGCTATTGCTGGCAACAGCCGGTGACCAAGGTAGTAGCAACAAGGAAAGTATCAACCCATGCCCCAACAGTGGTGGTGCTGGTGCTGGTGATAGTGGTGGTGGTGTTGATGGTGCTGCTAGTCAAGTCGTTGTGGTGGTGGTGGTGATGATGGTTTTGGCGATTGCAATCACAGCAGCGTTGTTGTGGTTATTGTTGTGGTGGTGGTGGTGTTCGTCGATAGTCGCAACGCCCAAATATCCGAGTTAAGTACTGAAAGTGGTAAATGTCGGCCCAAACCTTAACCGCCAGTCTTCCCGAATTGTTTTGTCCTACACCCATAAAATGACCCGAAAGCCTTATCCTACGCCTACATCTTGAATGTTGTTTTTAATGCCGACTGCTGATGAATAAAGCCTTCCCTTACTCAAAGACCCTCATGGAATGGGGGTTTACTTACACCTTTTCGAACCCTTTGGCTATGATGCTGAGACTTTAAGACAAAAAGTCTTCCTTGGGCCAGAAACCCTAAACCCTGCATCAAACCCTAAACCCTACTGAAACAAAGATGATCTTCCTTAAGCCCAGACTAACCCTATAGAACCCTTAAGGAGCCCTTTAAAGGACTCCTAGACTACCCCTATAGAACCCTTCAGGAGCCCTTTAACAGACTAGTCCTCCTTGGGCCCAGACACGGTGAGCAGCTTTTGCCTCTCCGAGCCGGGAAGCGGCTCCGACGCCTTCGCGCTGACCACGCGCGTGGTTCCGCGGGGGCGGAAGCTTTAGGGTTTAGGGTTTCAGGGTTTTAAGGGTTTAGGGTTTAGGGGTTCAGGGCTTTAGGGGTTTTAGGGGTTTAGGGTTTCAGGGTTTTAGGAGATTAGGGCTTTAGGGGTTTAGGTCTTTAGGGGTTTTAGGGCTTTGGGGATTTAGGGTTTAGGGTTTAGGGTTTCAGGGTTTTAAGGGTTTAGGGTTTAGGGGTTTTAGGGGCTCAGTGTTTTAGGGTTTTAGGGGTTTAGGGTTTAGGGGTTTAAGTTTAGGGTTTGGGGGTTTACGGTTTAGGGTCCAGGTTTCGTGCTTTTCGTGGTCATGGTTATTGCTGCTTCTTTGCCTTTTTGCAAGCATAGCTCTTGGTTCTGTGTATCTGGGGATGAGGGTCTCAGGATTTAGGATTCAAGTGCTTTAGGTTTCACGCAGGCTTAGGGGACTTGGGGGTTTAGGGCCGTTTAGGGTTGAGGGATGGGGCCCAGCTTCTTATGATGTGATTAGTTATAGTGCATGTATGATGCAGGCTTTGGTGTCGGAGCATCGATTCTGGTCTCCAGGCTGAGAGTTTCAGATCTGCATCATGAAGCTGGCGTCCTTAAGCCCTCAATCTTAAACCCCAAAATGTATGAGCAGAGTGGCTTTGTATGGATATTTGGTTTTTATGGATCTTGGGTTCGGGGGTTTCGGGTACCCTAGACCCTAAAGCCTAAACCCCAAATTCTAAACCCTAAGCCGTAAACGGCCCTAAGCCCTAGACCCTTGTCAAAACCCAAAACCCTAAATTCTAAACCCTGAGCCTTTGGAGGTGAAGGATGGCGACGACTGGATCCTCGACGGCAGCAAGTCTTGGATCTCCAACAGCATGGAGGTGCCCCTCCAAGACAGGGGGCCTTGCCCGTTATAATAGGGTTTCAGGGTACATCATACACATATGCATATTGCGTATACATACGTTTACAAATACAAAGATAACTATAGTGGTAAGAATCAATATGATAAATATAAAGATAAATATAGATATAAACCAATGAAGAAGTACACAAATCTCTACACACACGCATATATATATATATACACACACACACACGCTTTTTTGTGTATAGTTTTCTACGCTGAAATAAAAAAACCTGGGATTCCGCTACGGGCAAGTCTTCAAGTCGCACAGATAGACCTCACCCGTATTGGTTGGAGACCTGTTCCTGTCGGTAATTTTCTAGAGTGGCTGCCTGGCTTGGTTTGCACAGCGTGTGTGCGAACACTGGGCGGCTGCTTGGATTGCTGCTTCTACGCGAGTTAGGGCCTTCTTGTGTAGATACGGCCGGACGTGGCGACTTGAGAGGCGTGGCGGTTGACGTCGGAGGAGAGAGAGAGAGAGAGAGATTTAGGGCGTGATCTATCGGGGCATGTGTCATGCTTAGAAAGAGCCCTATACTTTGTCAGTTCCTTCCTCAGCCCTCAGCTAAGGCCCTGAACATGAGACCCTGACGCCAAGTACCTAACCAAAGTGCACCAAACCTTGAACCATGGAGCTGAGACGCTAAACTTTACCGCCCTACTAGTTAAACAAAGCATCCGAACCTATAACCCTGAAGCCTACACTCTGAGCCCGAAACCAACCCTAAACCCTAAACCAACCCGAAACCCTTCCTAAACCCTTAACCAACCCCTAAACCTTGAACGCTTAAACCCCCAATTTAGGGTTAAGGGTTTAGGGTTAAGGCAATCATGTTAAAGTATAGCTATGACATCCGCAGAATTCCTGTGTAGTGCTTAGATACTTACTACACCCGCCCCAAAATCTTGTTGAAACAATCAAGGCACCTACATTAAAGCCATCGCATATTTGACCAAAATGACTACGAAGCCCATATAGCCCCCTGCTAACAAGCGCTAAACCCTGAACCCTGAACCCTGGATAGTATAAGGGCAGTTTTAAGTGTACTAGAAGGGTCCCTCTAGGGATATTATAAGGGTCCCTTTCAGGGTACTACGGTTGATGACATAAATCCTGCATTACCTTAAGGACCCTAAACTATGGGAATAATGGTATATTCCTTATTCTGGGTAATGCAGGATTCATATCATCAACAGTAGAAGGGTCCCTTTAAGGGTACCTCTGTGGGAGGCGGGTGTCTTCATTGTCTTCGCCACGGTAGATCCGGCCAAGGGGCACCGAGGCCTCTTGCGTGCTTTAAGGACTTCGGAGGTTTAGGGGTGGGCCTACGGTTATTTAGGGTTCAGGGTTTCGAGTTGAGGGGTGAATGTTAGGGTTCCGGGTTGAATGTCCGGTGTTGTTGATGTGTTGTTGGGGTTGGTTAGGCTTCTGGGCTAGCGGTCACATTTCGGGGTTTTGGCTGTGGGGCAAGGTTTTGGGCTTGGGCCTGCGGTCTTCTTGAAGTTTGTATTTGATGCAATCGCCTTCATGGCATTTCGTATGAGTCGAAGGATTAGTTTTCATGTTCTTTCATCGTGGAACAGCTTTGCCACTTGCGAGTTAATATTTCTGGTTACAGATTGCAGGGTAACATACTGCGCATTGCTCATTGCAGCATATTTCATGTTCCATTTGCGTATTGCTATTACGCATTGCACATTTCATATGGTCACATACATGTTACAGAACATACATACTACATTACTACTACATACACTGCCTTACACATCATTACGTTTCATTACATTCCTCCTTGTCGATCAGCCCGCAACACCAGCCTGTACTGTGATGATAGGCATCACGGCTTTCGTGCTCGACCGGGATACCCCTGGCCTGAGCATTGGGAAGAAGGAGTGGCTTGAGCTTGGGGGCTGCAGACTTTGAAATGCGTGGGTAAACTTTAGGAGCACACATTGGAGCATCATAAACCTGGTTGCAGTATGTTGACTGCTCTTCGAAAAGCCTACTGGATATCTGCAGCGAGGAGGTTACCATAGAGGTCGGAATAATGTGTCACAATGTATCCCTATTGTCCCGATTATTATGAGCGTACCCCCAGCCATGCGCTTATGCTCCCGACTTTGAGATGTCATAAAGAAGGCCCAGCAAATCCGCGAATGCAATCGTTTGGCGGGTTGGAGGTTTTTAAAACCCTAAACCCCTACACCCTGAACCCTCAACCGTACACCCTGAACCCTGAGCCCGAAGCCCAAAACTCGAAGCCCAAACCCTCAGCCCAGAGGGCCGCAAAGCCTTATTTCTTAAAGCCCTGAGCCGTAGGATTTCAAAGGTTCAGGGTATAGGCGCTTGGGCTTTAGGGATTAGGGTTCAATCCTGGGAAATCCGGAGCTTTGCAAGTAGGGTTTTCAAGCAAGGATGGTTACGCCCACTCGCAACCCTCAAATCCTGGACCCTCCACCCTACATCCTAGACAGCACCCTGAGCCCTGGAAGCCTCAGGACTTGAACTCCAAACCTCACGGTGCGAAAGACCCGCTGAAACCGCAACCCTAAGCCCCAGATTCCTTGCGACCTCAGTAAATTCCCAATGCAGGATTGAAGATTAGTTCAGGGTTGAGGTTTTTGGGGCTTTGGGCTTAGGGTTTAGATTGTGTTCCTCCGCGTCGCCAGGAGGATAAGCTTGGGATCCGGGCCTCCTCCACGTGCGAGGTGATCTTAGAAGGCCAGAGGTTCTGGGATTTCTTTAGGTGAGTTTAGTGGTCCCTTCGGGGATTGCAATTTTTCTTGGGGGTGGTGGGGGGCTCTTCGGGCTTAGAGGGTTGGGGTTATAGGGGTTGAGCGTTTAGAGCGTGTGGAGACATGAGCGGCTTTTTGGGTTCAGAGCGTTGAAGGTTTAGGCGGTGTTTAGGTTTAGGGTTTAGGGTTTAGGGGTTTTGGATAGTGTTAGAGGATTATGGCTTCCGGCCTATAAACCCAAATTGGGTTTGATTCATATAAGGAACCCTGATAAAAGCCCAAGGTTTCTTAATCAGGTGCCTACAGTAGTGTTAGAGGATTATGGCTTCCGAGTTTTTTCGGCCGTCGGGGTTCTAGCTTGTAGGCACTCCATCACCTTGAGAACAACAACAAGCAGGACGTAAACCGCAACCTCAACACCCCTGAAGCCTAAACCCCGTGAGCCTTTGAAACGCATGCAAAACCCATCTCGGTAGGACTATCCCAACTATTCAGGCTCCTTTTTTATATGAAACCCCTAAAACCTTGCAACCCTGAGCCCAATATGAAATCCTGAACTTCAACACCCTGAACCCAAAATCCTAAGCCCAAAATCCTAAACCCTATATGAAGCCTAAACCCCTGATGAGGCTGCCGAGTGCCCTCCAGCGCTGTCCTTGGTGAGGCCTGCGGGGCCCATGGGAGGCCAAAAGTTTTTTGAAGTTTGGGAGTTTCCGGTTCGGGAGTTGAGGTTGAAGGTTTGGGGGTTTAGGTTCAGGGTTTAGGGGCAGAGAGTTAAGGGTTTAGGGCTAAGGTTCTACTGGGGGTTTTCCTGATCAGGGAGTGAAAAGCTTGGGGGTTCTGTGAGCTCCTTAGGCTGTCGGAGTTACAGACCGGAGGTTCAGATATCCGGATTCCGGAAGACAAGTTTAGGAGCTTCGGGTTGGTGCTTTGAGAATTTTGGATTTCGGAACCCGGGGGGGAGGAGGGNGGGGGGTGAGTTTGTAGGGTTTCGGATTTGCAGCTTCCGGGTGTGGGTCGTAGGGACGTCGACTTGAAGTTCGTGTTTTTTGTTTTTTTAGGCATTTGGGTCTTTCGGGATTGGAATGTTCAGTTTTCAGTTTCGGATTGAGAGTCCCAGGCTTTGTTTGACTAATTCGTCCTGCCGGCGAGATGTGAAATTTCCGCTTTGGTGGCCTGCGACAATGGCTATGGTGCAGTCGTAAGTCGCTGGAGCTTTCGCTTTCCTTCCTTATTCAGCATTTCTGTCCGCCCACTTGGCATCTGATGTGCCAGATGCCCTGCTGATTTGTTGAATAGTCTACTGCGCTTGCATTGTCGGAACATTGGCTTCGGGTTAAGGGAGGGTATGCCCTGGACGAACGGACGACGCGCTTGAACCGAAAGGTCTGCAATCCATCACACCTTCGCAAGATTCACGTGGGCTGAGCATGTATCTGTCTCTGACATTGGTCTCAGAGCGTTTCAACTTTTGTGACGACTTATTGCTATTATTACGATTTTTTAGAATGATGTTTTGGGTTTTCGTTTCTCTGATTTACGGAGCCGGGAGGTGGGCAAAGGCTACAAGATCGCGATCGAGCTCCTCAACGATGCTGGCTTGCATGCAGACTTCAACCCTCACCGTTGTTGTTCTTCTCTAGATCCCTCTTGACCATTGCAATGCTCAATCCGACTCCGTTGTCAGACCCCTGCCGGCATCTATCTTGTTTTTTTTTTGTTTTTTTTTTGGCGGGGGGGAGGGGGGTTGGATAGCGGGTTACTTTCTTTCAGCTCTCACTCCGACACACGTCATCGAGAAGAACCAAAGTCAGGGCGTCCTGCAGCTCTTGTTCTTGTTGATTTCTACACGTGCAAGGCAGTATCGAACTCCAGTCCAGACAATTCTGGATCCCAACTGCGTGCCATCTAGGGTGTAGTCTATCAGTGCTTTGGGTACTGCCCCCACCCAGAAACAGTTGGATACTGTTCATAATATAGATATATTAGTAGCCTTATTCTCTCGCTCAGTCGCGCAGAGCAAGTCCACAAGTGAGACTACTCGTCAGCAGCCCTTTTTAGTAGCCCTATTATAGACAACCCTAAACCCTAAACCCTGAACCCTAAACCTTCAACCCTAAACCCTAAACCTTAAACCCTAAACCTTAAACCCTAAACCCTAAACCCTAAACCCTAAACCCTGTTACTGTATGGAGGGGCAGTACCCAATCAGTGCTCATTTTTCAGGATCGGGCCTGGGGTCTGGGGGTTTGGGCTTTTGGCTTTAGGCTCTTTAGGGCTTAGAGTTCAGGGTCTAAGGTTCAGGGTCTTGGGTTTAGAGTTCAGGGTCTTGGGTTTAGAGTTTAGGGTTCAGGGTTCAGGGTTAGGGTTTAAGGGTTCAGGGTTTAGGGTTTGAGGGTTCAGACTTTAGGGTTTGAGGGTTTAGGATTTTGGGTTTAGGTGTTCCCAAGCCGAGGAAGGACGAATCGGCATCGGCGCTCAGATGGTGGGTCTTGCGCGAGGCTCCCCGAAGGATACGGGGCTCCCTGGGCTTTCTCGAGCATGGCAGGGCTTTAGGGTTTAGGGTTTAGGGTTTAGCAGGGTTTCCGAGGGTCCTATAGGGATGGGGTCCTTATGTTCAGGATCTTAGTCTTCAGGGCATAAGGGCTCCACACAAAGGTCCCCGACTTTCTGAACCTCCCAAGGTGCCAAAACCAACCTATCCCCAACGCCCCAAACAGAGCTTCGGATTTAGAGCTTGCGGTGTAGTGGGTGTTGTATGGAGGTTACAGAAAATCGTGGACCTTATCATTTCGCCCCACCGAGTCGAACCCTCGCTACCAGAGCGTACTGGGCACCCTTCAACCCCAAGCAAACTCCATAATTCCAAACCGTAAGCCCCGCTTCTAAATGCTGAACTGAAGATATGGTCCCATGCGTCAGACATGCGCTGGACACCAATGAAACTAGGCGTCCGCAGATTCACGAGATGGTGGGGTCCTATGTGTCGTTTCAGAGCCTTCTATTGCCCCGCTCAGCACTTCTAGTTTCCAAGAGCAGACAGCCCCTAAAACCTTGAAGCTGTCCATGTCC
The DNA here is from genome assembly GCA_003297005.1 of Symbiodinium sp. clade A Y106. Classification (NCBI taxonomy): domain Eukaryota; class Dinophyceae; order Suessiales; family Symbiodiniaceae; genus Symbiodinium; species Symbiodinium sp. clade A. The sequence goes on from BGNK01004207.1 coordinate 39,622, forward strand.
AAAACCGAAAACGCCAAGCTCGTGTTAGGGGCGTTCGACTATGCCATGCGCTACATGGTGTCACGGCACCTGGTCCTGCAACAAGATGACAGAGGTGTATTCATACTCGGCTGTAACATCTACATGGATCTTTGCTCTAGTGTGACACCCTGATTTTCTAGCCCGAAGCTTCAAGTTGCGCCGAAGCCAAGAAACAGGGGCACAGATCTCAAGCAGTGCTACTCACCATGATCAGCATCGTAGAAGCAAAGCTAGTGCGTAGGCCCTGGCGAATGCTGAACCTTGCCCCCGCAACCCTCAACCCTAAAGCCTTAAACCCTATCTAAGCGTTGAACCCTAAACACTGAACCATCAAAACCCTAAACCCCTAACCCTAAATCCTTAAACCCTATCTAAACCCTAGACCCTAAAACTGCCTAAAACCTATAACCCTAGAACTCTAGCCTTTCCTACCTCTAAGGGTTTGCGGTTTCCTTTTGCGTAAGGGTTTAGGGTTTTGAGGGTGTAGGGTTTCGGTTTATGAGACCTTCGCTCGTGTCCGGTTGGGCAGTTGGTAAGGGCTCTGGAATCTCTGGAAGCCGTGACTCCGGAATATGAACTGTGGGTATGCAGGTATGGCATGAAGCTTAATGCAGAACATGTTTGTGCCAGCTTACACGAAGATAGCAGAGCAGCATGGAAATGAGATTGCATACACTTGCCTGGACAATTCCACTTTGGATTTTGGCAAGCAGTGCCAGCATGATGCCGGCATTATTCTGGTGGCCCCTACCAATGGCCTCAATGACCTTCCCTACATTGGACGGCCAGGAAGGACAGACAGTTATGGCTGAAGGTTTAGAGTTTGGGGTTTGGGGTGTCTGTTCAGGGTTTCGTTTTCTTAAATAAAGCTTCAAGCGAATAAGCCCTCAACTGAGCTTTGAAACCCCAAACCCCAAACACTAACTACACTGAACCTTAGAAGGACTGAGTTGGTGGAGGCTATGGGGGCACCACCATCAAATGCAGGGAGTTCGTTCAAGAAGCCGGCGAGGAGAACCTGCAGATATCCAAGATTGTTGTGTACCCAGGAGGCTGGGTACACAACTTGAAAGCCCAAGGACTGCCAGCTCTTCAAGTGCCTGCTGATGCAAAGGAATCTTGGATTGTGAAGTCACAGGACAAGTTCCAAAGGATGCTGGAGACTCTCCTTACAACAATCAACCCGAACATGACTGGAATGAGGTTCGAGGTTAGATGCCAGCTTGTTCATGACACCTGGCAAGATCAACACACTGACCTGCAAGAAATTTTCAAGCAGGTGTCACCGAGGCTGAAAGCAATTGTGGTGCCTGTTGCTGATGTGCTAAGCCATTTCGCTACTGGGATGCGGAAAGCCATTGATGCTGGAGTGTTCAGGACAGCCAATTCCAGAATGGACCGGCAAGTGCCAGATTGGAAGAGGACGGCCTTCAACCGGCTTCTTCACAGGGTGGGCTTAGCAAACAAGTTCACAAACCGGCACATTTATAATGCAGAGAAAGATGACCTGCCATGGGGCAGAACTTGAGCAGCCCTCAGATGGTAGGAGGAGAGTTGACTTGCCAGTGGGGGTGGAAGTGCCGGAGTGGGTGCCCAAGGTTGCACCAGCCTCAAAAGCAAAACCCAAGGATGTGCAAGCTTTGGGGAGGACCATGCAAGCCGCCAAAGAAATTCGCTGGGGCAGACTGGCTGCTGAAGTTGGTCTCTCCAGACAGGCACAAGTCCTCCAAAATGCCGCATACAATACGAAATGGAGGCGAATGCCGGCCGGCAGGGGCAGGAAAGGGGAAACATCCCTTACTGCTACCAGCATCATGGGGGGCACGTCAGTGGGCTTCCTTGGCAGGCACCTTGCAGAGGCAACCTTGAACTTGGTCGCCAAAGGCCTCCACACCCGAGTAAATACTTGGGAGTGATGATTTCCGCATTTACAGGTTGGTGATGCCAACAACGAGGGGTGGAGTTCAAAAAGCAGCTGCATGTTCGTTGAGTCCTGCATGGTCCTTTCTTTTGGAGCAAGGAATAACGTTTAAGGGCAAAGGTCTGCTAGTGAAAGAGGCTTATGCAGCTCGTGCAACTCCCCCAAAACCGTGTCGCGAAGCTTAGATCCGCAAAAACCCTGAACCCTAAACCTAACCCCCTAAACTCTAAACCCCTAAAACCCTAAACCCCTAAGCCCCAAACCCTAAACCCCCTAAACCCTAAACCCCTAAAGCCCTAAAACCCGAAAGCCCCAAACCCTAAACCTAAACCCCTAAACCCTAAAACCCCCTAAACCCTAAACCTTAAATCCTAAACCCTTAACCCTAATCCCTAAATCCTAAATCCTAAACCCTATATCCTAAACCCTGAACCAACCCTCAATCCGCAAAGAAGTCTAAAGTCCCAGATGCTTCATCCTCAAAGGAAGCAGTTTGGACAGCGCGTCGCAGACTTCCAGGGGGTACAGCTGCTCAGCTGCAGTAGGAGCGTGACAAGAAGGATGAGATGGGCTTGGGGTTTCGGGTTGAGGGTCTCTGAAGCTTTAGGTGGCACTTTTACTCTAGTTGTTTATATGTATGTGTGTGTATACAAAACAACAGATACAGACTTTGTGCACTCATGCAGCCATACAGATACACTTGTAAATATGTTAGATCTAGCTACTGAGATGGATGTTGAGCTGAAAGTCGTGTAGTGCACGGTAGTACCATATTGCCGTTCAGTGTCAGTGTATAACTACATATATGTCTGTACAGGCATATTCATCCGTTTCCGTGCATTCTGTCATTCTTACATTCGTTCATTGATTCATTTTCGTTCAGTCATTCATTTACTCCTTCCTTCATTCATTCTTTCTTCATTTCATGCTTTCTTTGGCTTCTTTCGTTCCTTCATCCTTCGTTCCTTCCTTCGTTCACTCATTCGTTCCTTGATCGATCCATCCATCCATCCATCCATCGATCCATCCATCGATCCATCCATCGATCCATCCATCCATCCATCCATCCATCAATCCATCCATCCATGCATCCATGCATCCATGCATCCATCCATCCATCCATCCATGCATGCATCCATGCATGCATCCATGGATGCATGCATCCATGCATCCATGCATCCATGCATGCATGCATCAAAGATTGCTAGGGCCCCCTCCTTCCTCCAGCATACCTTTCAGCTGTGTATTCACTGTCGTTGCTCCGCTACACAATCAATCAACAGAGCTCAAGAAATTCGTTCAGGGTTCAGGGTCTGGGGTTTCGGGTTTTGGGTTTAGGAATTGAATTCTTGCTCGAATTGAACATTGAGCATCAAAGGTTATGCCCAAAACTGTTAGACGGAATCTTCAATACTCAATGTTCAGATGTTCAAAACAATGGAATTTTTTGACCGTTTGAAGGTGTGTGGCTAGCTTATGCATAGATTTAATAGGTTTAGTGACAACAGTTGACAGCGTAGTCTTCCCAGCGGAAGATGGTTCAGGTCTCAGGAAGCCAACACGTCTAAGCTTTGTCGTGGCATATCCTTCATTGACTAGTCTGCTGACTTCAAGACAGGGTACGGGGATATCCAAATCCTCTAGTTCTTGCTTATGTGCTCTTCTTGCAAGCAAATGAGCCAGGTTTCAGTACGCCCGTGCTGCCATGGAAATCGAAGCTGCGCGGGTGTTGGTGCACCTTTGCTTTGGAGTCTGGTTGAGGAACTGACAGGATGCGACCCTTCTGCCATGAGGCCTTAGCCTTAACTCAAGACTGTCCCTGAATACTCAAGGAGAGAACTCGTGCAAACAACTCTTTGAGGATGTTGGCATAGGAGCCTCCTGATTCTCTTGCGCCATAGGCTGGGGCCAGCGTCTGAATTGAGCTTGAACCTAAAAGAATAGTTTCAAACTCAACCCTCTTTCTGCAACGCAAGACGCCAACCCATAAGCTAAGATCGCAAGCACCAAAAGCCCCCCAGAACAGCCCAGAGCCGCGGCCCCAAGCCTGAAAGTGTTTTCCCCCAAGACCCTAAACCCTACCCCTCCCAAACCCAAACCCCGGGAACGAGCTGCCATTGAGGAAGCAGATCCGAAGTGTAGGAAACCCCCACCCCCTCCTGAGACCGAAAGTTCACCCGGAAGCCGTTGGCCTTCAGCCTTGGTTATACTGTTGATGGTATAAATCCTGCATTGCCCATAATAAGGACCATGCCAGTATTCCCATAGTTTAGGGTCCTTAAGGTAATGCAGGATTTATATCATCGAGTCTGCCGAACGGGGAGGTATAGACCTGATCCCCCGGAGCCCTAAACCCCAAACCTCAAATCTTATAAAGCCCCAAAGCGCTGACAACCCACACCACAAATCCTAATTCCTGAGCCTATAAGCCCCCGGAGCCCTGGAGCCTGAACCGTAAACTCCTAAATACGCCTTGCAGCCCTAAACCCCCAAGCTTAAACTCCTAAGCCGTACATCCTAAACCTGAAACTCCTTTAGAACTGGTGCCCCAAGAGGAGCCCTTGTGGAGCCTTTGAAGAACTAACAGAACCCTTGTAGAACCCTTTGGGAACACTAATGGAAACCTTATAATGTTATAGAACTTTTAGAGAACCTTTTGGAACCCTCAGGGAATTTAGAACCCTTACAGAACCCGTACGCAACCCTTGTAGAACCCTTAAACAGCCTTTATGCCTGTTAGAGCCTATAAGGAACCCTTCTGGAACTTTTTCAAGCCCCATCGTGCACTCTGAGGTACAACGCCGCCCGGCTCAAGGAAAGCGGCGAGCCCTTCTTGAACGAAGCCTGCTTCGCGAAGCTGAAGGCGCGGGTGAGTTCTAAGGGTTCTGGGGTTGGGGAATTTAGGGCTGAAGGCACGAAAGGATCGAAGGGTTGGTGACATTAAGATTTTTTGGTTAGGCCGAGGGGGGGGGGGGGGGGGGGTTTGGGGCTTTAGGTTTGGGGGGGCGGGTTTAAAGAAGGGTCTTGGATTCCGGGGCTTTGGGACTTGGGGGTTTGGGGGTTGGGGGGCGTGGGTGTGGNGGGGGGGGGTGGAGGTTAGGGGCTTTAGGTTTAGGGGGTCGGGTTTAAAGTAGGGTCTTGGATTCAGGGGCTTTGGGACTTCGGGGTTTGGGGTTATGGGGTCCTGGGTTAGGTGTCGGTTTATCTAGACTTCCGCAACAAGGCTAACGTTTAGGGTTTTCTCAAAAGTCGAGAGGCTCTGTAGTAAGGCGTCTGAAACTTGCGGTCGTTGCTTTGCAGCTTCGCTGGCATGGAGGTCTGAGGGAGTTAAGGAGTCCAGGTTCAAGGTTTTCGGTTTCAGGTTTTGAAGCCATTCGACTTCGAAGTTGGCCAAGGGGGTTCAGTTTGGGGTTTTACCTCGCGAGCTGAGGATCATGAGCTGGTTCAGGGGGTTCTTGTGCCATGGCTTCTGTGGAGTGTTTTGTCTGGCATGCCTGCCCAGGACCACCAATCATGAGGCCACTTGATGCTCGTGGTCGCACCTAAAGCCTAAGCTTCACAGCCCTTCAAGGGTAGTTCTCTCGCTAGGGTCGCTGTTATGGTCCCGTTGACAGGGGCCCGCAACGAGCGCATAATCATGCCCTTGGCCACCTTAACCCGCATTGAGACTAGGGTGACCAGCAATAATTCTGCTTGGAGCTTCACTCAATAGGGCCAGACGAGAGTTTCCCAAGGTTAAGAAGGGACGGTGCTATCTGAGTTGAGTAACCGTGCATGGTCAGTACAGACAGGAACAGCTCGACGACAGCACAGCATTATCAAGCGTAGCTGGGGCAATATTCACGCAATCTCTATGCAGAAGAGCCGGTAGTACCCTCAACCTCGTCGTATCGGACTCTAAGCGCTTAACCCTAGACTTGAACAAACCCCCCGAGAGCAGTAATCTTCAAGCATCCACAGTTGCGGGTTTAGGGTTTAGGGGTTTAGGGTTTAGGGTTTAGGGTTTAGGGGTTTAGGGTTTAGGGTTTAGGGGTTTAGGGTTTAGGGTTTCGGGGTTTAGGGTTTAGGGTTTAGGGGTTTAGGGGGTCCTAAGCTCCAAGAGGGTTTTTCTGATTTAGGGATCCAAAGCTCCTCTTCCTAAACCAAGACACTCCCGTGATCCTGAAACCCCTTACGTGGACCACAGATCAATTTTTCAGCCTCTCTTGAAGGGCCGTCATTCCTACATCAAGGCCCCTACACCCCAAACCCTGACTTTGTGCCCTACGCCCTAAACTCTTGTGACAACCCTAAACCCTAAACCGTAAACCCCTAAACCCCTAAACCCTAAACCCTAAACGCTAACAGGCATAAACCCTAAGCCCACGCCACGGCAGGCTTCTGAAGTGGCTCAGAGCGTCTCCTCGCAATGCATCGACTGGCTTGGCGGTGTCGGCTACACCAAGGAGTTCCTCGGACCATTCGGGGGGGAGGGTGGGGGGTGGAAGGATTCAGGGGTTAACGAATTGGCTTAAAATAATAATATATATATATATGTGTATACATATATATATATATATATATATATATATATATTTTTTGTACATACACTACACATGTACACACATATGTATATCTGCGGCGCTTTCTGTATATATATATATAGATGTAGATATAGATAAAGATATAGTGAGATAGGGTTTGGGGTTGAGTTTAGGGTACTCTGAAGGCCGAAGATCTGCAGCCTGAACCTTCGGCTTCCCCCGTTGAGTTTCGCCCATCTTTCGGAAGGCACTTCTCTCTCCGGTGGCCCCCCGGGGGTGTCTGGGTTCTTGCTAGTTTAGGGGTTTAGGATTTAGGGTTTAGGGTTTAGGGACTTTCTTTTAAGCTACCAAAATAAGGAAACCATAGTAGTTACTATAGATCCCTATTATGCTAACTTAAATAAAGCCCCTTGGCACGAGCTGAGGTTTCTCGCAGAGAAATACTACCGCGATGCAAAGATCGGCACCATCTATGAGGACTCAGGTTTAGAGTTTACGGGATTAGGGTTTAGAGGCTTGATTAAGGATTCAAGGTTTAGGATTTAGCGTCTGAAGAGGCGCGAGGATAGCTACGGCTTAGGGTTGAGGGATACAGTTGTTTAGGGCATGTGCGGTTCTAGGCTTTAGGGCTTGAAGGTTTTCGGGTGGGCCATGGTTTAAGATAGAGCTACGAAGTGTAGGAGACCACATGTTTTCAGCATCTGGCGCTCAAGCCCGATACCCCAAACTCAAGTTTTTGACCCCTTGCTCCATGAGCGGTGAGGTCATAGCCATGGTAATTAGTCAGGATCTACCAGGAGTAGCATCGGCAACAACGAAACGCTGCAAAAAACAAAAACCCTGAACCGTCAACACCCTATGCCCCTCAATCCCTAAAACCTGAACCCCTTAGCCTTGAACCCTGTACTAAGCCCCAAAGCCTAGACCCTGCAGGGCACGAGCAACATCCAGCTCCAGACCATCGCCAAGAGCATTCGCCAGCTTTATCCCGACGAGTAGGCACTCTGCTAGGATCGCTTCGTAAGTGGGGAGGGTTGAGGGGTTCAGAGGTTTGGTGGCTTGGGGTTTCGAAACCCGAAACTCTAAAGCTTAACCCCAACCCTCAACTTGAACCCAAACTTTGAAGCCTAAACCTAAACCCCAGACCCCAGAACCCAAAACCTAAAGCCCAATCCCTAAACCCTAAACCCTAAACCTTAGTCCTCAAAACCCTATACCCTAAACCTTAATCCTTAAACCCTAAACCCTAAACCTTAATCCTTAAACTCTAAACCCCAAACCCGAAACCCTAAACCCTAATCCCCAACTTGGGTTTCTGTCAGGGTGACGACTGGTTTGAGAGCTTCAGAAGGCACGGGGCTGCATGTCTTGCATCGGACGGTCTCGCTGTTTTGGGTTTAGGGTTTAGGGTTTGGGGACTTAGGGAACTCGCTAGGACTTGGGGGAAATGTTCATCCGAGTACACAGGACAACAACCTCATCCCTAAATTCGCACGGCAGCATTATCTCGCGACCTGCGACTGGCAGAAGAACTGGCAGTCGTGGCGACGGCGACCTGCTCCACCGTCAGACCCAATTTTGGAGTCAGGAGCCTTGATCTCGATGCCCCAAACCCTACAACCCTAAACCCTGACACCTTCGTACCCTACACCCCAAACCCGGAACCCCAACAGCCAGAAGCCCCCAAGACTGCACTCCAATTTCCCTCGCACCCTAAACCCGAAATATCTAAATGTGGATATTCAGGTTGGCTCGCCGGGTGAGCTGCGACATGGACAGCGATTTCAATTCAACAGCCATGTCTCATACCGTGGGCCTCCAAACAAAGCCCAATAGGGACGCCGAGTTTAGGGTGATGGCTCCGGTGTGAGGGTGTTGGGTTTAGACGTAGGGTGCAGGAGCAGGGTTTCGGGAATGAGACAGAGTGCAGGCAAAAGGGATCAGCAGCATCATCAGTGACATCTTCATCAGCAGCTGCACCATCGTGACCATTAATTACCGCCTGCTTCATTGCTGCCATTGCCTAAACACAAGTACAACAGTTTGTTTCATTGCTTCATCTGGGTGGTTGTCGAAATTATGGTCCCTTTTTGGGTCCCTATTATAGTTCGCACCTACTATTTAGGGTACCCAAAAAGGCAACCACCCATCTGTTGGTTGCTTGGTTGTTTGACTCACTCATTCATTCACTCCTTTGTTCCCTCGCTCATCCGTTCCCCTCCCTCCCTCCCTCCCCGCCTTGCTGCATCCTTCAAGAAAGTAGTAGGGCTTTGAGTCTAGTACCCAGACCCGCGGGAGAATCTAGAAAGTAGATCCCCTAGGGGCCCTATACTACTAAGGGTACTTTATAGGAACCCCCATGATCTACTTTTTGGATCCTCCCGGGGGTCTGGGTATCTGTGGAGTTCGGCTGAAGAAGAGATTCTAGGGTTCCCCAAACCCATGCCGGAGATATCCTGCCCTTGAAGCCTACGCACTGCAGCCCTAAGAAGCCGAAAGCGGGATTTTCTGGGGGTCGGAATATTGCCAAATAACTTCCCGCTATCATCCCGTTTAATTTGCCCCAAAAGCGCATTGTAAGAATATTGGGCCCACCATGTTATGCCCGGAGTAGGGTTCAGGGACCTCAAACCCGCAGGCCAAAATAAGGACCATGGAGGCCCTACACCCCAAACCCTGTGAACAAGGCGGGTGTATGCCCTACTTGGGTGGTTGCGCTTTGGATAAGAGGGCGTCGTTGCACTAAACCCAAAACCCCTAAACTCCACAAACCCTAAGACGTGACTGGACTCCGATAAGACCTGGCTCGGTCTTGGCCGCAGCGCCCTCAAATGCAGTGGCGGTGGCCCCCAAGGTTTTGGGATTTCGCCGCAGGCCCGGAACTTAGGGTGGTTGAAGGCTCTTAGGGTTCAGGGTTACGACGTCTTTAGGGTTTTAAGGTTTAGGGTTCTCTTTAGGGTCTTAGGATTTAGGGTTGAAGGTTCTGACTGAAAAAATCTTGAAAATCCTAATGCTTTCCTCTGCCACGGAGAGAACCCTAAACCCTGGACCCAAAACCCTAGACCCTAAACCCTAAACCCTAGACCCTAAACCCTAAACCTTAAACCCTAGACCCTAAACCCTAAACCCTAAACCCTCGGAGTGTCTCTCTGCTTGCCCCAAGCCCGAGATCCGCCAGTCTCAAACATCAAAGTCTTACACGACCTACCACTACTACTACTACGACGACGACGACGACTACTACTACTACTACTACTACCACTACTACTACTACTGCTATAGGGGTCTTAATGATTAGAATAGGGTTTTGGAGTCCATTATACTATAAATATAATAAGGAACTCCCGAAATGGTATAGGCAATTATTGAGGCTCCGAAATTACATGCCTTCCATAGGAAACCCGCCTTCAAGGCGATCGAGTTTAGGGAGTTCAGGGCGGTTTCGGGACTTGTAGGATGACTATAGGGCCCTCAATAAATACCTATACTATGTTTTGGGGTTCCTTGCTATAATGATGGTATAATTTATATACCCCCCCAAAACCCTATTCTCATTAAGGCCCCTATAGTATTATGATTGTCCGCAGGGCTCGGCGTTCACCCCAAACCCGTGCAGGCGGTTTCAACCTGGTCCCAGGGCAACTTTTGCCTTCGGCAGCACAACAAGAGAGCAGCCAAGATTGTCGCCGGCTCGCAAGGTTTTGGAGCTACCATAACCAAATGGGTGGTTGTCGAAATTAGGGTCCCTTTTTGGGTACCCTGAATAATACGTGCCGTGCTGTACTAGGGACCCCAAAAGGGACCATAATTTTGACAACCAGCCAACTGTAGTGTCTTTGGGACTCAACAGAAAAGTTGGCTAAGGTAGAGTTCCGAGTACTCGATTTGGAGTTCAGCTCGTAGTGGCTGGTGTTGTGACATGAGACACAGGCTCGCAACGCCAAAGGCGAACCCAGATTTCAAGTTGTCCTGGAGTTTCCAACCCTTCCGTCGCTGCTCTTGGTGGCATCGGGATGCCCTTCTGACACGAATTTAGCTGTGTCGCTCATTCTTTCCTGCAGACTATGCCAGCTCCGTATCAACGGGCGAAAAGAATAGTGCTCATGCTTAAACGTCAACGATGATACTTCCAGATTTGGACAGTCTTTGTACTCTTGTACGCTTTAGCCTTACTCAGATTTCGTGCCTGCTGTAAGCAACTGTCAGCGTTGCAGCTCCTTCTTTTGCTCCTGGTGCCTCTTAGCAGTTGCAGTAACAGCAGGAGCAGTGTTGTCGCCGTGGTGTTCGTCGTGGTCGTGGTCGTCGTGGTCGCAGTCGATCGTCTCTAGTCGTTAGTCGTTAGTCGTAGTCCTCGTCGTCATCGTCATTGTGGCTTCGTCGTAGCAGCAGAAGTAGTAGTAGTCGTGGTGGTGGTGGTGGAGGAGGATAGGTTGACTGGTTCTGAGGCGCTCTAGAGTATTGTTTTTCATGAAGCACCGTTTCAGCACGACCTTTGCAAGGAGACTAGCCCCTAAACCCTAAACCCTAAACCCTAAACCCTAAACCACCACCCCCCAAGAAAACTTACTTCAGAACCTTGAGCCTCCCAGCTTCGCTCTATGCGAGAAAAAGGACCGCAAGCCCTAACACCCTGTACCTTGAGTAATTTAGGGAAGGGGCGGGAAAAAACGAGCATCCTTGAGATTCTTCCAGTGGAGCAGTCTCAAGACAACTCCTGCTCATGGACAGAAAAGCGCCTACGCTTTGTGACGCGCTCAAACATGCTTTTTCAGAGTGTTTCTTTGCGGGCTGTATTGGCCGAAACATTAGACCTCAAATCGTACATCCCCAAAAGAGGTCGTACAGGCATGATGGCAGGCCAGGAACCCAAGCAGCATAGAGGTCGTCAGTTGGTGTTTGAGCGGGCTCGTTGCAGTGGTTTCAGCTTTAAGCCTTCGAGCAGTTGAAGCGACGTGATCCAGCAAGCTACTTTGAGAGCTGCACACCTTGCTGTCTGCCGCCCTCCACTCTAGACCTTCTGCCCTAAATTAATTGCACCCTGCGAGCTGCCCGCACCATCCCTGATCCTGACAAGAACAGTTTCACGTACATCTTTAGTCCTGAACGGCAAGAGAGCACTTCAGCTTCGAAGACCCTTCGGCCGCGAGGGGCCCCAAATCCTTCGTCCCTAAAACGTGGGTTCCCTTCGTAAAAAGGACTTAGAGGATTTTAATACTCGGTTTCTGGGGTGAATTTGGGGGTGGTCTTTAGGTCATGCCGACTCTACTGCGGATTCAGCTTAACTGCTTAACCCAAGAAGCCACAGAACCCGAAAGCCCCCCAACCAGCACCACCAACTTCCCGAAATCCCAACTCCAAACCCCGAACTCAAAGCTCTGAAAAACGGAGCCCCAGGCCCTAAATCCTAAACCCTGAACGTACCTTTAGGCTTGAATAAGTAGTCATACCACCCGCCGGAGAACCCGACATAACTCCCAAACCCCTACGCCCCTAAACCCCAAACCCCCAAACCCTAACCCAGCTCCCACCCTCCATGACCCGCCGCGTGCGTGTGGACGCCGCCGTGGAGCGTCTGCTGCGCCGTGCAGAGAGCGATGAGCTCCCGAGCTACAGTTTAGGGTTTAAAATTTTAAGGTTTTGGTGTTTAGTGTCAGGGCTTACTTTCGGGGTCTAGGGTTGAGGGTTCAGCAGCTCTGACTGTGGAAGTTTCTTTTCAAGCTATCTCCAAGAAGAAACCCCACTCGCCCATAGAATCCCCTTACATTAGGAATAACGATTTTACTTGTTTCAGTTTGAATTCAATCACATCATGAAAAATTATCTATAATCTTGCCCATTGAATTGAAGCAGGTACCAGACAACTGTGGAGCTACGCATTCACGCTAACGATTGCAAGAACATATCACATATTTCAGACAGAAACTATACAACAGACATCTTTGGATTTTTGCAGTTACTTCAAAAATTACCTTGCCATCATACACCTTCCAAGGTCAATGCAAACAGCCAAGGCCAATCAGGGTTCAAAGGGTGATTTTTGCAGTTACTACAAAAACTACCTTTGTCATCATACAGCTTAGGTTAAATACAAACAGCCAAGGCCCTTCAGGGTTCAAAGGATGATTTTTGCAGCTACTGCAAAACTACCTTTGCCATCATACACCTTCCCAGTTACTGCAAAGCCTAAACCATAGGGCCTAAACCCTAGTGCCTAAACCCTACCCTAAACCGTAGGGCCTAAACCGTAGGGCTTAAACCCTAGACCCTAAACCGTAGGGCCTAAACCCCAGAGCCTAAACCCTGAGCCCTAAACCGCAGACCCTAAACCCTACACCCCAAACCGTAGGCCCAAGAGCTTAGGGCCTAAACCTTAGGGAACCCCAGCCCTACCCTAAACCCCAAGAACCCCAGAGCCCTAAACCCATGGTCCAAGGCTCAGCGAGCTCGGCGCTGGGGCATCCGCAGGGGCGCTGCAGAGCGCTGCCCTTCGAGCCCAGGGCCTCCTCCGATCAGGCGAGGCTCTCGAGGTCTCTTCACAGGGGCCTTAGGGGTCCTTAAAGGAATCCTTTACAGGTCCTTAGGGGTCCTCAAAGGGGTCTGTATGGAGTACTATAAGAGCTATTTTACGGATTTAATATAGGGGCCGAAATAAAAGGAGTAGGGTTCCGTTAAAGGGGTCTATAAGGATTACTACAAGGGCTACTATAAGGGTACTATAACCTGATTCTAATTATTGGAGCTTGATATGGTTTTACAGGGTCTTCAAGGGTTTGAGGTGGTTATGTATGTATGTATGGTGATATATGGGTGATTTGGTTTTACAATATCTTACATGGCAGGCATAATAAAGGTTTCTGTAGGGGTTCACCAGGGTTCTGTACCTGGCATCCTTTAAGAGTGTAGGTTTGTTGTTTTTGGGGCTCGGGGTTGAGAGTGCATGGTTTAAAAGTCTGTGGTCTCAGGACTGTCATCTATATCACTGGTGTCTTATCGCCAGCGCCCATGTCGTGCAGAATTTGGACCTGCAGATCTCTAAAGCACACAGTCCAGACCCTCAAACCCTACATGTGGGGAAGAGATAGACACATAACTCAAGGTTTTCGGGGGTTAGGCTTTGTTCGGGGTTCTGGTCAAGGTTCAGGGGTTGGGGGTCAAGGTTCAGGGGGTCATTTTTTTTTTTTTTTTTTTTTTTGGGGGGGNGGGGTGGGGGGTTTAGAAGTTTAGGGCCAAGGGGTTTGGGGTACAATGAAGCCGCAAACCGGCTGAAACAACTTGTAAACCCCCAACCCCCAACCCTCAACCCTCAACCCCAAACCTTAAACTCAAGGCTTAGGCCGCCCACCTCCGTGGTGGGCGGCGCTTAAGCCCCGCGACTTCGATGGCGCAAAGACCCAATACGCCCCCAAGCCCTTTGCTCTGGGTGTGGCAGGACCGTGCCAGTGGGGGCTTGGACCCTCCAGCAAGCATAACTCAAGGACTCTGGCAAAATTCGGTGATTTTACACGGATTCCTGGCCCTGCCCTTCCTGCCCTGCCTTCTGCTGCGCCAACCTGCTTCTGCCCTGTCCCGCCCCTTTGCCGCTCATAAAAATGCTTGAAGAAACAAAGAAAACCACGTAATGAGTTTAGACAGCTTTAGCTAAACCGTACAAGGAATAGGTTTGGGTGGTCTGGCTGCCAAAGGCGGCGTGGGGTGGGAAAGAAAGAAAAGAAAAGCCTTCCGCAATCGGGCTCCAGCGGCTAATCGTCGTACTGCGAGGCGCTCACCTCTACGGCAAGCCTTAAACCCCAAACCCCAAACCCTAAACCCTAAACTCCAAACCCGAAACCCTGAACCCCTATAAACCCTAAGCCCCAAACCCCAAACCGTAGCCATTTTGGCTCAAGAGCACTCTTCGTTTTGTTCACTTGCAATTAGTTTGCAATGGCTAAGGTGATGAAGAGGAGGGTGACAGTCGCTCGCAAGGTGGTAAATTTGCTTAAGCGGGGGGCTCAAGCCCAAAACTCGCCTATCAGGGATCAGGCAGGTGACAGAACAGGCAGTTCTTCGACCCTTCGGATCTTCAAAGACTCATGTCGAGTCTTTCAATGCATTCCATCTTTCTCACTTGCCATTGCCTCGTGCAGTCGGTCCGTACACGGTGGTCCGCACAACAGCTGTGGTCCAGACGACCGACCGTTTGGTGGTGCTCGGTTCTACTATGACCGCACCCGCATCCGGCAGTAACGTTGCAGCTCGGGAATGGTCTTCTGTGTTTGCTTATTCGGTCACCAATTTGTCGGACTTGATTATTGCGACGGATGCAGTTACGTCGCGCAAGTTCGCAAATTTGAGTGATCCTTCTTGGAAAGGTGCAAGAATGGGAAGAGCCTTCACAAGATCGAACAGATTGCTGCGGCATCAGCTTTCAGCAGGGCAGCTGATTTTGCCGGTATATTGCCGAGCTATTCCCAGAAATGGTTGAAGCACTCGCTCAGCTTGAACCCTAGCTGTTATGATGACAATGAAGCATCCATGTTGGTATGTACAACCTTTGTTGAAGTTACCAAATACATCAACATTTTGAACGTTGGATGTGATGCACCTTGCAAGCTCAAGGACATCACAGTTCCACGCGATGTGTTGAAAAATGATGTGCTGTATGCCAAGCCCGTTGCGTTGATCTCGTGCACAAGCTCAATGGTGTTAACAAGGAGGATTATATAGACTTGCTGTACTCCTGTCCATTTGAAGACGGCAAGTTTTTACCTTGCGACCTTTACCGCCACGTTTGCCAGCCCTTCTTGGATGGTGCATTGTGAGATGCGGTTCTGGTTACCTCTTTAGCCTCGTGGTAGGGAGTTTACACCGCCACTGTCCAGAACTGTTTAGTTTGCTACACACGTGTTTGCACTACGAAGGGGTCCACGGAAGATAGCGCCGTGTGGTGAGATGAGCGGTTGCGGTGAACATTGTCCTTTAGCGGAAGCGATCTTGGGCACGTTGCATCTATGCGTGTTTACTCCTAGACTGCGAAGGCTTATTCTTCTACTCCTACTGTTCGCGAGGCGAGCCTGCTGGTTGCTGCTAACCTGAGGCGAGGCCAGCTGTTGTCCGCGTGACTGCGGTGTCCGGTCACCATCAGGCAGAAAGGGATAGACATCAGTCATGAGACCCTCAATAGACGTCGGCACACCAAATCGTGCGACAATCCCCTGTCGCTTAGGTGAATGTCAACCCTGGTCACGTGCTCGAGAGGGCACGCGTGTTGGGTAGGGGTCCACGGAATGCGCGGTAGGCACCCGTTGCAGGTTGTTCACTGCAGCGATTTTTCCTGAGTTCAAAACTTTGTCTGTAGAACAGACGGCTTTTTGTATTGTAGCAGATTGAACGTGCAACAGCATTGATGTGGCACCTGCGCGGGCACTGGACTATGTGTTTATTGAAGCTAGCTCTTGTGTGAGTGGTCCCTATGGAGGGTACAGGCGAAGCCACGGAGCTAAACGCCCCTGCCGTAGAGAATCATCCGGATTTCTCGGGGGCTCTGCTGTATGTGGGCGCTGGAGAGGGCATTCTTGCCGAGATGTGTGCCGTGGTGTATTGCTTTGTAAGTCATGTTTGGGCAGCACGCCGTGGCAGGGTGCCTCTTCAGTCTAATGTGCAGCTTGCAAGTGCAGCCAGTTCCGGGACGGTGGTTGAGGGTTAGGTACCACACTGCAGGTCTGAACGGGCTGGGGCTGCCCACTCCCTCAACCAAATTGGTAGTCTAGAGGCGTACGGGCTAAAAGACACGAGGGTTCAAAAAAAACCTAAACCCCAAACGCTAAACCCTAAACCCCAAACCCTAACGTCTAAACCCTAAACTCTAAAACCCTTAACCCAGAAGCTTCAGCGGCTGAGAAGTCAGGCTCCTCCACTGCTTGCCAACTGCATGAGGCCAGCCGAACCCCAGATTGTCCACTCCACCCCAAACCCTCAACCCCTACTTTAACGTCTTAACCCCGAAATTTGAAGCCCCTAGACAGAAGGCCGGAGAGAGGTTTCGAGCGTGGGTTGGGGGTTCAGGGCTTTAGAGCCTCATGGTCTACCAGGATAATTTTAATTTACCTGTACTTGTTAGCCCTCGGCCCTATAGACGCAGTACTAGTCATCGTGGTGGTGGTGGTAGCAGCGATAGCGGTGGTGGTAGCGGTAGCGGCAGCGGTAGCGGTAGCGGTAGCGGTAGCGGTGGCGAACGATTCCGACACCCCCAAACGGAGCCAAAACAATTCAGGGCATCTCGGATGTCGCGCTTGCATCCGTCTCTCTGGCAGAAGAGGCGGTCCGCTCCTGCGGTGTGGGGTTGATGTAGGGGCCTAAAGAATTGCCAGTACTATTTTGGCAGGTTCCTTGTATTTTGTATAATATACCCAGAACCTATTCCATTATTCAGGTCCCTAAATTGGGGGTAGTTGCGGTTAGTTGATAACAGGTGATGATTTACTTTCTGGTCATGTCTGGTTTTGGGATGCAAGTCCAGGGAGAGTTGCGGCAGCTTCACCTTGCGCCACGAACGCTCCAACTAGAATATCGACAGAAGTGACACCGTGTCTGAGTCAGGATGACCTGCCTTGGAAAGTTTTTGTATTCTGCCCAACACCACAGCTGTCAAAGAGCCTCATCCCGACACTCGGAGCCTGGAACGTTGCCAACAGTTTGCATTCTTATACAGAGTCATGTCGTCGTTCTCGTCGCTGCCGCTGCGGCTGCCGCCGTTGCCGTTGCCGTGCTTGCTGTTGCTGTTGATGCTGCAGTTGCTGCTGATGCAGTTGCTGTTGGTGTCGTTGTCGTTGTTGATGACGGTGTTCGTAGCGATGATGATGATGATGACGATGATGTTGTGATGTTTGTTCTAGCTAGCCGCATTACTGGTTTTTACATATACAAGTGCTGAGGCCATGCTTCTGTCTACGGCCAGGACTACTGCATCGGCAATTCGTTTCTGTCACAAGTCACCTTGAGCATGTCATCTCTTCTTGTTGGAGATTCTAGATCGTTCTCTGTACTGCTATCTACTGAGTTGTACCTTCAGGTGTTTTTTTCCAAATCATCAGCTTAAACCCCCCTAAACCCTAACCCCGTTCACCCTAAAACCCCCTAAACCCTACACCCTAAACCCCTAAACCCTAAACCCTCTAAGCCCCAAGCCCTTAAACCGTAAAGCTCACTCCCCTGGCAGCCGTGGGCCTGGTGGCAGCCTTAGGCTGGCCTCGGCAGCGCGCCCATCGTGGCAGAGGCGGCTGGGCCGCTTCGAAGTCTCCCAGAAGCCCTAAACCCTGAACTCAGTATGGTGTTTCTAATGGAAGCCTTTCTCACTTTTTGTTTTGGGGTCGCCACATTAAAACAACATTGAATACTAGGGAAGACAGCACCCTGTTAAAACAAGGGGATACGAGCCAACCGGGGGCCTTTGGGATCTTGGCTCCGGGCGAACATTCAATCACACAGCCATGCACACCTCAAGGCCTGGTGGCCTGTCAAGCTTCAGCCCTCAACCCTCATAGTTCCCGAGTAAAGCCTCCAACCCTTTCTTGTAGGGGTTTCCAGATTTGACCCGGATTTGGCGCTTCCGGGCTTCTCGGGTTGAGGGCGGAGGGCGTATTTTTTCCCTCCCTTTTTTTTTTTTTTTTTGCTCCCTTTTTTTTTTTTTCTGTCCCCTTGGTCCCCTGGTCCTTTGGTCCCCTGGTCCTCTGGTCCCGTGGTCCTCTGGTCCCGTGGTCCTTTGGTCCCGTGGTCCCTTGGTCTTCTGGGTCCCCT
>BGNK01004208.1:0-39161 GCA_003297005.1 Symbiodinium sp. clade A Y106
CCAACACCCCCCCACCCCTGACCCTGAAGAACCAGCAGAACCACTCAAGAAGCAGGAAACTACCAGGCGCCTGGGGGCGCGCTTTGCTACTACTACTACTGTTACTTAGTAGTAGTAGTAGTAGTACTACTACTACTACTGCTACTGCTCCTGCTCCTACTCCTACTCCTGCTCCTGCTACTGCTACTGCTACTTGTAGCCGTCGAATCACCACAGGACAGCCTGTGGAGGGCCCAACCATCCAAACAGATCCCTCGTCCTCCAACCACGTCTTCATCATCTTAGATCAGGTTGCGCATGGGAGTGCTGTCAAACTTGCATTGAGGCTCATCGAGTCTCATTCTTTCTTGCACTCGGTGGTGACACGGGCACGCAAATTTGCAGGCGTCAAACACGAGCTGGCCCGGTCCCAATTCCGGGGGAGATATTCACTTGCTAAGCAACTTGCTCTGCTCCTAAGCGTGAGGGTTCCCGTCTTTCCGCACGGCGGGGGAGTTCGAACTGCTTGCAGTTTGGGCGAAAAAGCAACTGCGCGCGCTGCGTCCTCGGACCGGCGCGCAGGTGCAGTTTTGCGCTCCACGGGCTGAGTCCACGGACCGCCGTGAAGCAAGTCTTGCTGAGCTTTTGGCAGATTGCTGCGAGGCAAGACTGCCAGNTCCTCGGACCGGCGCGCAGGTGCAGTTTTGCGCTCCACGGGCTGAGTCCACGGACCGCCGTGAAGCAAGTCTTGCTGAGCTTTTGGCAGATTGCTGCGAGGCAAGACTGCCAGCTATGGTGCCGATACTAGCTGCTTTGCTTGGCCTAGTTTGGCCCGTCAAGTTTCCGCCTTGCTGTTTCTTAGGCCTAGCTTGGTCAGTTTGGGTGTCATATAAAACTTGCCCCATAGCTGGCCATTCATGAGCATTAGCCGTCGTTAGCCCGATGCCCGCCAAGGTGCGGGACTCCCCGCACATGCGTCTGAATGAATGACTGCTTCTGCTTCTGCTACTGCTATCGCCATTGCTAGGAGGAGACTTGTATAGCCTCCAAGCGCAAAGCCACCCGCAGGTATCGACAGCAGGCAGAAGAGGACGCGCCGACAAGCGGATGAAGGCACATCGTTCCTTCTCAGGGAAGCTGAGTACTATTCAGCCTCGGTAGGTATTATAAGAGCACTTGCGGACCCAGTTATGTCCACAGTTCCTCCTTATTGCGGCTGCCTGATCTTTTTGCAACAGTCTTTGTTCTTTGCAGGTTGCCACCATTGCTAAGCCTCCGTGACACTCCAACCACTCCAGCACTATTGCGGCACATTGTAGAACATTTGCTAACCCTCCACTGTAATTATTAAAGCTGCTACATGGCAGCACCTTTGTAGTACCCCTTATAGGCTCGGGAAGAGTCACATGTCATGCTGTTTCGATTTGTATGATTGCGTATCTTTAATCATATCCCTATAGGTTTTTCACATACAAGTGCACAGACATAGGTGTATGTGTGTATATATATATACATACAGTTTTACACATGTATACATATGGGTGGTTGTCAAAATTAGGGTCCCCTTTTGGGTCCCTATTATAGTACGGCATCTATTATTATTTTTGGATACCCAAAAAGGGACCCTAATTTTGACAACCACCCATATGTATGTATATATATATATATACATGTTACACAGGTGGATAGCTATAGCACATACACATACACGTGCACATGCACATACATATACGCACTTACACTTATACATATACATTTACACATGTACATATTTATATATACACAGCCATCTATACACATAAATTATTTCACATATATGTATATTCATGTTTATTTGCATGTTTATGTACCTGTGCAGGTACATGTAAGTATATTTATACTACATTCGGTTGCTTGCATTTTGTGTGTATTGTTGTTTGTTTGTTTTGTGGTGCTTGTTTGTTTGCTTGGTTGTGTGTTTTTTTTGTTTTCTTGATTGCTTGGCTTGCTTGTATGTGTGCATATATGTATGTATGTATGTATGTATGATCACTACTTCCTAGGAAATGATTGCAAGGGGGGTAGGGGGCTAAATGATTGCGACATGCCGCAATCATTTCCAGTCCCCAGAAAAGATTACGAAGGGCCACATGGGTCGCGTTCCATTGGGACGCGTTGGATGTAAAATGATTGCCATCCTGTTAAGGGGTTCCCAAGGAAATGATTGCAACGGGGGAGGGGTAAACTTCCTGAGTGAGACCTGATTATGTATGTATGTATGTATGTACATGTGTATGTTTGTATATGTACATTATTTTACGTGCATATATATATATGTATAACCATGTGCATGTGGATGTGTACCTGCATGTGTATGTGTGTGCATATCTCTGTGTATACACACATACATTCATTTTGATGTATAGTCTCAGTTGTACGCATTCACATATTTTACATGTAGAGTTTCAGTTGTACGCATTCACATGTTTAACCTTCGTTCGTATGTCAAGAACTAAGGCTTTTAATATGCAAGGCCAAGCGTTTGGGGCTTATAGGGGTTCGATGTAAAGGAACCCTTCGGTTTCACAGGCCGGGTAGGAAAAGTGCTTATCGCGTTTGCAAGTAGTGTTCAATACCCCTGGCTGAGTTTTTTCTTTAAGGAAACCTGCTGAATGTGAAAGATGTGGGGTGGGACCAAGAGCCGGCGACGGGAGGTCCAATGCCCCTCGTCGTGCCCTCCGCGCCGTTAGTATTGCCTGCTCCACGCCTACCTGGCGCTCCGGAGGACTTGAGCAGAGAGGCGGAGTCTACGTCATCTATGTATCCTATAGAAGCCAACCTTTTTACGGCTCCTTCCATGTCAACCCCGAAACTGCCAGGTTATTTGGGTTCAGGCAGGGTATGTCGATAAAAATCTCGACTTGTGGGGCATAAAAGTGTTGAGAGGCTTTGATGGCTTAAAGGAGCAGTGCGAGGAAAGCCCAAAGCCCAAACCGTACTGTAGAAGGTCAGGGATAGGGTTTAGGACCTGGCGGTTTAGGATGTAGGGGTTTTGGGGTTAGGGTTTAAGGGTTTATGGTTTAGGCGTTTAGGGTTTAGGGTCAGGTTGAGACTTTCCGATTAGTTCGGATCGAGGAATGGAGGTTGGAAGCATTTTTGAAAGTTGGGGCTGCGGATTCGTCTTATGAGCTCGGTTCGTTACATGGCGGCGGCTAGAGCTTGGGTACTGCTCCCACTCAATAACAGTTGAGCAAAAAATCTCCTTACTATAGGTATATAAGACCCGTAATAAGACCCAACACATTTTCAACATATGGATATATAACGCCCTCTACTAGCAGCCCTATTATAGACCGTCACTGTATGGTGGGCAGTACCCAAGCTAGAGCAGTTAAAGATTCATGCCGGCCGGTGGGCTTGTCTTTGAGTTTTTGAGACTTCTCACTTCGGTGTTTCAGAGGCTTGGTGCCTGGGGGGTTTAATTAGGGTTTTGGGCTTATGTCCAGTTGCACAGGCGTAGTTCTGTCGCGATTGGAGGTTTAAGGGTTGAGCCCCAAACTCTAAACCTTGAGGGATATACCTTCTCGCTAAAGCCTAACCTCAAACTCTCAATTCAAACGTCCGAACCCAGCACCTCCAAAACTGAGGTACCCTAAACCCAAGGAAGATCCCAACTCTCTTACCTTAAACCCTACTTAGACTCTGAGTCATGTAGGGGCAGTAATTTCAGCAACCTGTTTCATGTTTAAGGCTTTGTAGTATGAAAGTAAGATTAACAAAGGAACTAACCATCCAGAGGCTAGCTTTTCATATTTGGAGCAGTGTATTCTGAAAGTAAGACTAACAAAGGTACAATCTAGCGCCTAGCTACATTTTAAACTACACCCTAAATCTTCAATTTTTGACCCCCCCCCCCGCATAGCACAAATCCTAAACGTTAAACCCTACACCTTTGTTTTGAAACCCTGTAAAAAGCCCATAAACAATCGGCCAAAGGACCGTTTTTGAAAGCCCAATGAACACCGCAGCACACACCCACAAACTCCTGTACAACCCTAGAAGCCTCGCCCGAAAGGCTCTGGCGAGTCCGGGAGAGAGTTCCGGCTCCCTGAAAGCGCCGAAGCCCGCGGTTTCCGACAGGCCGGGGATGGAAGATTTATGGTTTAGGGAACCCTTCGAGCACCTGAGAGAGAAAGACAGAGAGAGAGAGAGAGGGAGGGTACAGGGAATCGCGTTTAGAGTTGAGGGATTAGGGTGTAGAGTTGCGAGACTAAGGTTAAGGGGTTTAGGGGTGAGGCATGAGGTTGAGGATTTTGTTCTAGGGCATAGGTCTTTGGGTTCAAGTTAGAGTTAAGGGATGAGGGTTGAGGCTGTTTAGAGTTTAGGGATTAGGGTCTCGGGATTATGGTTTAGGATTAGGGACTGGGGATTAGAGTTCAGAGATTAGGGTTTAAGGCATAGGGCTTAGGGTTTAGAATTGAGAGATTAGGGTCTAGAGCTGAGGGATTAGAGTTTAGGGTTCCCCAAAAGGGTCCTATTACAAGGGTCTGGGGTGTAAGCATTTTAAGGAGTTATGGTTTTCCGGCTGTGGGGTTGGAATTAAGGTTTTAGGGTACAGGGTTTTGGCATTCATAGAAAGGGGTTTAGGGTTTAGGGTAAAGCATAGCGGCATAGCCGTTTATGGCTGCACATCATGCTGTACAGGAGCAATGCCGACTCCAAACCCCAAGCCAAGGAAGCCAAGCTCAGTCTTCAGACCCGCAAACCCTAAAGCCCACACCTTGTCCCGAGTGTGAGCGCCGGAAACGCTACACCCCCAGCCCAAAACCCGAATCTCAACTCTCCTCCCCGCATCTTTCAGGACGTTGAACATGCAGATCATCGAACGGGTGTCGCATGTTTGCATCTTGAATTCCCAGTCGGTGAACCACGTGGAGGACGCTATGCTGCAATAAACCCCTCCAGACCCAATCATTTTAAATGTAGGGCGGTGCCATGAGTGTTGTAAAATGGTTGAGGGGTCAGGGTTAGGCTTCAATGCTTTAAGGTTTAGGGGGGGGTTGAGTTTGGGGTTTGGGCGTGCAAGGCTATGAAGGCTCTATAGGGGTGTACAGGGTTCAGTAAGCCTCAACTGAGACGATTGAAGCATTACGTAGTATGTCTTAACCTTCCCAGGATTCCCACATGCAGCCATAAACGCGCACTCAAGCCCTTGTCTAGTTGTTCGGCTCCGTATAGTAGGGCGAAACCCTAAACCCTAAACCCTAAACCCGATGCGTTTGGCCTCCAGCCCCGACATACTTAGGTCTAGCTGTATAATGGTCGTCGTAATGTCTATAACCCCCGATATAATGGGATTCATAGTAGGAACCCTAATGCAGGCCCAAGGATTCTTAATCAGGTTCCTACATTATTACATTTTAACAGTACCCTTATAGATCACTTATAGTAACCCTTATAGACCCCTTTAAAGGAACCCTAATAAAAGGGAGCCAGCCCTCATAGTACCTTCCCTTAAAGGCCGGCAAACAACCCCGAATCCGGAGACCGGAAACTGCCGCTGTGGCGGAGAACCGCCCTTAAACCCCCCGGAAAGCTCCCTACAGTAACCCTAACCCTAAACCCGGAACCCCTAAGCCCTGCCCTAAACCCTAAGCCCTACCGGCCCTAAACCCTAAGCCCTACCCCCTAAGCTCTACTGGCCCTAAACCCTAAGCCCTACCGGCCCTAAACCCTAAGCCCTACCGGCCCTAAACCCTAAGCCCTACCCCCTAAGCTCTACCGGCCCTAAACCCTAAGCCCTACCGGCCCTAAACCCTAAGCCCTACCGGCCCTAAACCCGAAGCCCTACCCCCTAAGCTCTACCGGCCCTAAACCCCAATCGAAAAGCACCCCTGAATGAAGGAAGCGCTGGAGGATGAGATCGGTTGCAAGTTGCTGATCGCAGTCCGTCGCCCGATGTTCGGCGTCCTTGGAGCTGCAGTTGAACGGGAGGGTTTAGGGGCTTGGGGTTTAGTGTTTAGGGTTTTAGGGTCCAGGGTTTAGGCAGGGTTTAGGGTGTGGTGGTTTAGCTTTTAGGGGTTTTGGGTTTGGGGTTTTGGTGCTTTGGGATGTTTAGGGCTCAGAAGTAGAATAGGGTGTTGGTGTAAATTCTAATATCAGTACCCGCTTTTGGTTTCGGGGTTCAGGGTTCAAGCGCCAGTCTGGCCCTTCTCTAGTACAACCAGCGCACCGGGCACTGGCCAGACCTCATTCAAGTGGGAGAAAGGATTCGGGGTTTGGGTTAGGAGGTGTTTCCTGCTGGCGTTTCTGCCAGGGATGCGTTTTCATATCAGTTCAAGGCAGAGAAGAAAACCCAAAGCACCCGAATCAGAAACGTGAATGACACCATCAGCCGTCAAAATTCAGCTCTAAACCCTAGATCCGTTGCCTTCATGGTGCGTGTCCGCCCATACGTGGAAAAATACATCTTCGAATATCGTATTACAGCTTCAAGCAACAAGAACCCCCAATATATCCTGATCTCAAGTTTACGA
Organism: Symbiodinium sp. clade A Y106; assembly: GCA_003297005.1. Classification (NCBI taxonomy): domain Eukaryota; class Dinophyceae; order Suessiales; family Symbiodiniaceae; genus Symbiodinium; species Symbiodinium sp. clade A. Next base: position 6,495 of record BGNK01004208.1, read on the forward strand.
AGCCACGGAAGGTGATTGGTCTGCTTGCCTTATCTGCGGGAAGCCTTCTGGTGCTTTTTGCCAGCGCCGGCTTTGCATGCCGCTTGCTTCCCAGTTTGGCTTTGGGGTTTGTGATGTTGCGCAACTTCTCAAACATCAAGCAGGGGTAATCCCTAAACCCTACTAAACCCTAACACCTTTTTGGGGGGCTCCTTCTTGCAAACTTCCTCCTGCCCCTCTCAGAGTTCGGGTTCCAAGCTCGTGCTCGGGGTAGTGAACCTCGAGGTTAATCTAGATGTGAAGCATGACCTCGACGGTTTTGGGCATTGGGCAGGGTTCAGGGTCCCCTATTTGATTTATTTAGATCGTTTGTTTACCAAGCTTTGGACCCTTTTTCCCTGATTGTAGATCTTTGCAGTGCTATAAGCTATATTCCATCCCGGAATCCCATATCAACTGAATATCCAGACCCTAAACCCCTAGACCCTAAACCCTAAACCTCAAATACCGATGCTCTTTGCAAATTCTCCACACCATCGTGCCGGTCTGGCACCTTCAAGCATCCTCAAGCCTTTGGTTTAAGGGGATTAGGGTTTAGGACATCTTGAAGCCTTAGGTTTTAGGGTATTATATAGGATTTCGGGTGTACTTCTGGTATTGTTGATGTTGTTAGGTGTTGCTTGCTGTTATTGTCATTGCTATTCTTATTGTCACTGGTGTTATTGTTAGTGTATTTTTAGTTTATTGTTGTTGTTATTTACTGCTACTGCTACTGCTACTGCTGCTGCTGCTGCTACTGCTGCTGCTACTGCAGCCACTACTACTACTACTACTACTACTACTACTACTACTACTACTACTACCACTACTACCACTACTACTTCTGCTACTAGTACTAGTACTCGTACTAGTACTAGTACTAGTACTACTACTGCTGCTGCTGCTACTACTACTACTACTCCTACTGCTACTACTACTACTACCACAAGTATATGATGATCATTACCATTATCGTTCTCATTATCAGTACCATCATTGAACTCATTGTTGTCATTATTATCGTTATTGTTAAAGCGTCCGCCTTTGCAGGTAGCTCAACCTACGGCATGACCATTGCATCCACTGTGCTTTACGGATTGCTGGCAGTGTGCCACTTGCCGGCAGTCGCAGCAGTTTACTTTGAGGCTTGATTGAACGGCTTTGTTTGGCTTATGTAGGGGAGGCCTGGCGACTTGAACCATGTCGGAACTCAAGATCACCTATACTGGACCTATACCCTGAAGCTCGCAAGCCCCCATGCACTTCGCATAAACTCCTGAACCCCCTGACCTATGGAACTCAAGGCGTACTGTAAGCCCTACACCCGGGCCCTAAATCCACACGAAAGACTTTGTTTGACCTCTAAACTATTAGATCCGTCTACTCCACATGCCTGGGGCAGCCAGTGCCAAAACCCAAACCTGTAAACCCTAATTCAAGCTCAAAACCCTAAACCCTAAAACCCGAAGCCCTAAACCCTAAAACTCCAAGCCTAAACCCCTAGACCCTTAACCCTCAGAAGCCTGAGCCATAAACCCCCTTTGAAAAGGCAGCCTTGGCCCGGCAGGGCTTGTCAGAGTCTAGCAGCGAAGCAATTTGGGGCCCCCAAGAAGCACATAAGCAACAACGAGGATAGGGATATCCCGTATGAGTCCCCGTAAATATCCCGTATGAGTCCCCGTAAACCTTAAAATCCTAAACCCAAAACCCCTTTGGAAAGCATATCCCATGTAAATCTCCCTTAGAGTGGAGCCCCCCATGGGCCCCAAGAACCCTTATGATGAAGCCCAATAAGGTAGGGACTATCCTTGTAAAATGCTCATGCTGATGTGCTTTTTGGGGGCCCTACCACAGTGGTTCAGCTGTGGTTTTACCCACCCCGGGGCTAGGTTGTAAGGTTGTTCATGTGCTTCTGGGTTCAGGATGTTGTTCGTGTCGAGAGGTTTATTTTGGCTTAGGGAGGCTCAGGGACCTTTCCGTGCATTTGGGCTTAGAGACACATCTGTGTTCGACATTTTAGAAGCTCAGCTAGAGGAATGAGAGTTGAGAGTGAGGCCTTGGTGGCAAAGAGAGTTGGAGAGAGTCGGTTGCAAGGCTTCGTGAGCTTGCGGATTGAAGTCGGGGCAATGCTGCCCAGGTTGCGGTGGGCTACTCCGAAATGCTCTGCTTTCCGAAGACCTCCACCTTGCCTTCAGCAAGCTGCCGCGAGACTGAGTTAGAGTCGGAGGATGGTTTCTGGACTTCGACCAGTTGGGAGGAGTATTTAGGCGTGAAGCTGCTCCACAACGTTAGCTGATATCCCAAGCATGTAGAAACATCGGAACTGCCACGGTGCTATGTAATGTTGGGTATATACGCATCGGACGTTTCAAGTCGTGTTCCGAAGGCACCCGAAGCCCCAAACGCAGCCGCCTCATCACTTCACAAGACTGCCCCCGAGACTCGACGTCCCTGTCAGCCAAGTGGTCAGAGTCGAAGCCCCAGCCCAAAAATTGAACAACCCGAGCTGAGAGCACCGCCTCCTTCACTGCCAAGTGGTTGCGCTATGTCGGGTTTAAGTCCATAGCCCCAATTTCAAACCTCTGAACTCTCTTGCAAGTATCTTATAGATGCCCCCAACTCTAAGACCCCCTTCTGCTGCAACCTTGTTATGAGCACCCTTTGATTCAAGTTCACGCAAAATAGGATCCAGTTTGAGAAACAAGAAAGAACCAATGGTGTCCCGGCTATTTCCACAAAAAGAACCTGAAAGCCCTAAACCGAAAGCCTATGCCCTGAAGCCCTAAAACATCTTAAAACCTGAATCCTCAAAGCCCCAAAACCCTAAAGCCCTGAACCCTGCAGCCTTAAAGCCCTTTTGCGCTTCAGCCCGAAAGCTCCCCAAGACTGCAGAGACTCCAACATCCCTGACAGAATTGAGAATATTCCTTAAATCATATTAGGGGTTTACGAGAATTCAAGGTATATTCCTTAATTAATTTAGGGATATTCCTTAAGGTATAGTAGGACCCCTAATATGATTGCAGGTATATTCCTTAATTAAGGGATATTGGAGTCCCCTAGACTCTAAACCCTATAGATCCCTTATAGGATCCCTTAAAGGAGTCCATCCCTTAAAAGGAACCCTAACCCTAGGGATCCCTTTAAAGGGATATGGGAGTCTCTGCAACTCTTGCAGAGCGCCTTTTCGAGGAGTCGCTTTGGAAACGCTGAGCTGCAGGGCGATTGGCTGGTTTCTCGGATCAGGGTTTATGTGATATAGGGCCTAAATAAGTACCTAGGACCTGGGGGTTCCTTTTAAAGGGATCCTTAAAGAGGTCTATAAGGGACCTATAATAGGGGTTCTATATTAGGGCCTAAATAAGTACCTACTATACTATTTTGATTATAGTAGAGGGTTTATGTAATATAGGGCTTAAACAACTACCTATACTATTTTTTGGGTGTTCTCTATTATAATGATAGTATAATGGGGCTTAGGGGTTTCAGTTTAGGGTTTAGGGTCCAGGGGTTGTGAGCTTAGGGTTTTCAGTTTAGGGTTTAGGGTTCAGGGGTTGTGGGCTTAGGGTTTTCAGTTTAGGGTTTAGGGCTTTGTGAGCTCATGGTTTAGAGCTTCAGAGTGCGGTGGGGTTTAGGGTCAATAATGATGGCTTATAGGAACCTGTTGGCTTGAGGGCCTGGGCTTTTTATTCTGTAGGTGTAGGGGTAAGTTTGGAATAAAGTATCAGGAATCTAGATGTTGAGATTGCCCGGAGGATTATGGGTTTGAAGGTGGGCCAGGAAAAACGAAGGTAAAGGGCCTAGAACATAGGACTCTAGATTTAGGCTTTCGATTCCTAAAATGCTGATATCGGCATCGGGGGAGCCCAAATCCCTCAAAGGGACACCCTAAGCCCTAAAGCCCTGAAGTTGTTGTCTCACTCAACAGACCGCGAACCATATGCCTCGCCTGGATTGTCGGAGTGTGAGCGCCGGGCCGAAAACCCTGAAGCCCTAAACCCTACAACTTCGGTGCATCGGAAGGCCCTCAGAGCTGTATAGATCTTGTGGGCAGCCAAGAGACCCTGCATCGTAGGCTCGTCCCAGGCGGGAGGCAAAAAACGGGTTTCGAGGGGGTCGGGCTCAGAGGTCTGTAGTATTGCTTTAATGGTTTGGGCCCCTCCTCTCCGAAGCCCAAAACCCATGTATCGGGCCTTAGACGCCCAAAACACAAGGAGAGGCTAAAGCCCAGTAGCATTCAAGCCAACATCTCTGAGCCCCAAACCGTTTGACCCTAACCCCTAAACCTTCAACACAAACCGTTTGACAACCCAAAGTCTCTAAGCAGCCAAGGCAAAGCGGGTAATCGAGCGTCGTAGACACACGAGCTGCGCTTCAGAGCTTGCGGCAATGGGCGTCCGGTACTTGAAGGTTCCGGGTGTTAGGGGTTCAGGTGTGGCTCCCGGCCGACCTGAGTTGTTTTAGTGTTTCAGGGCCTGGAATGTGGGATTTTAAGGTTTATGGTTTTGAAGTTTAGAGTGGAGGTGATCGCACAAGTCCAGATGCAACAAAGATATTCGGTAGGGATGAACATTTACTACCTCAGTGGGGCCTGCAGAAGTTTGAAATCCTGTCACCGGGCAATCCCAAACTCTATCCCTTTGCTTGAAAAAAACTGGGGTTTGGGAAGTCTCCTCAAAGCTCGTTTGACCATTTCGGGGTTTAGGGCTTAGGGTTTAGGGTTTTCGGATCCTTGATTCGATTGCTCGCTGAGCATTGCGGTGACATGTTCTTGTCACCGGCTTTAAACCCGAAGCCGGAAGCTAAAACCCTGCGTTCAAATGGTGCTTTGCCCATGGCACCTTTCCTAAACCCTAAACGCTAAACTGTAAACCCTAAACCTTAAGTTCTCAAATCCCAAAGCCCCCGAACGAACCCAAACGAACTAAGGATACATCATCTTCACTGTGTTCCTGGTCGCTAATATGTGCTGCACGTGGGCCCTGGACTTTTGGAGCTCCATAGAGCAGCTCCAGCTGAAGAGACATCCGATTTAGAGTTTTTCAGAGTTTAAGGTCTTACGGTTTCGGGTGTTAGGGATCTCCAGTTGGATGCGCCTCGCATGCATCCTTGTTGATGTGAGCTGTGGAGGACGCCCCTCCCGTCACACGCATCGGCCGCAGAACGGGTTTAAGAAGGGTTCATTCAGAGGGACGCTGCTACTGGCATCTTGTTGAGGTATTACTTGCCGAAAAGGCAAACACGTTGTGTACCATATCTCTGTCATGGTAACTTGTTGTAAGTTCTTGAGCAAAAACTACCAAAGTTCTTCCGGGTTGCCGGGGCGAAAACCATGCTGAAACCCTTGAGCCCGAAGGTTTGAACCCAACGCCTCGAAACCCTAAATTACTAACTAAACCCCTAAATCCTGAACCCTAACCCCCTGCACCCTAGACCCTATAAATCCCACTTCCACCGGTCCTCAGGGACTGTGAAGAGCAGGGAGGACTTCCCGGGCCTATGATGTACAGCGTTGCGGCCCTGAGCGCTTCACTTGCAGTTCAGTGACTGCCTACGGTTTAAGGCTCACAGGGCCCACAGGGTGTAGGGTGTATCGGGACCCTCAACCCAAACAGTGTACTCATGCTCAAAGGAAGTGTTGTATCTGTACTAGACTGCAAGGCCTCCAGGGCTAGTCTAGCACAAGCGTCGACAATGTAGATGACGACATTTGATTAGCGGCTTGGCATGTTGTCAGCATCTAGATACCCCACAGGGGGCATGCATGAGTTTTTGCACCATGCTATACCTGCATGAGGGTGAAAGCTCGAGATTCGCGGTTGCTTGACTCATACTCCGTAGCCCAGTCAACCCAAGACCTGAACAATACATTAAAAAACCCAAAAGCACAAACACTTGACCCTAAACCCTATTAAGGTCTGATCAGCTTTGTACTGTCCAGCAGCCTCGTGGTCTTGGCTGCTTACATTCACTCTCAGCTGCTGATCGGCTTGGACCGGCTGGATTTGCGGTTGAGGTAGCGTTTATTTCATGTTTAGGTGGTTTGGGGACTTGAGTCATATGGTTTATTTAGGTATAGGGCGTGGGGTTCCGAGTGCATGGACAGGCGTTGACTTAACTCTTCGCAGAGACTGCGAGGTCGCTATGGCTGTGCTGGAGCCCCAAAATCCTGTATCGCCCTGAGGCAGTAATCATACACAGGCATGAATACTTAAGTATGATATCCCCTTTTGATAGTCCATATACTTGTTTTTTTAACTTTTGAAACACAGAAGTGCTGTTCGATTAGACACGGCCAAAAAGTTACACTGGCGTCCTCAATCACCACGAGGCCTTGGGTCCCGGATTTGTGGTCGCGGGCTTCCGGGGCTAAAACTAAACTCCCGAATACCCAGTTGAAGATTGAAGTTGACATGTGCCCCAATGTCCTGAGCCCCAACCTTAGCAAAAAAGTATCCGGACTCCGTAATATAGGGGCCTAAATAATTACCTATATTATTCTGGGAGGTTCCTTACTATGATTACAGTATAATCGGCCCCAAAACCCTATTCTAATTATTAAGACCCCTATATTACTCTCCTGCCCTCCGCAATAGCCGCGAGAGGATCTTATCTTGGACTTCTGGGTGAGCGATGTCGTCACCAATGCGGACAGCGCGTTTAGGGTTTAGGGTTGTCTTTGAGTTGTCTTGTAGTTAGGCTGACTGGGCCAGTTCCCAAATGCCCTACCCAAAGGCTCCATGTACCCATATAGTAGATACTTAGGCCTTAAAGTACCTATATAGGGACCCCTTTAAGGCTTAAGTATCTACTATAAAGGTACATGGAGCCTTTGGGCTATGCACACAGTTTCGGAGCCTTACAACGCTCAAGAGTCCCGGGATTCCTCGGTGCTGGACTACTTAAAGGCTCATGGGACTTAGTAAGTAAGGTTATAAGTAGGTTATAATTAGGATAACCCCACTTAGGGGACTTATAACCCCAATTATAATCTACTTACTAAGTCCCATGATCCTCNAAGGCTCATGGGACTTAGTAAGTAAGGTTATAAGTAGGTTATAATTAGGATAACCCCACTTAGGGGACTTATAACCCCAATTATAATCTACTTACTAAGTCCCATGATCCTCTAAGTAGCATCTGGCTTGGAAGCATGAAGCACTCCACCACCAGCCAGGCTTTTTCAGAAACTGGAACCCCGCACTTACGGCTCCTAGAGGTTTGGTCTTTGGGTTTTAGTCAGGGGCCAGAACATCTCCTAGACATAAAATTAATGTATTGAACAGTACGCCTGTGTTGAGGAATGATACCTTCAACAGCGTATGTTTCGTTTTTTTTGTGGGCTCCTGTTCAGGGCTTGAGAAAGGGGTGTAAAGGCTTCAGGCTCCGTGATTGTTGCCTCATGAATAAGGGATATTTAGGGTTTATGGTTTGGGTCATATTCGTCAACTCAACAGAAGCAGCCTTAGAATTCATCAAATAAACCCTAAACCCCTAAACCCTAAACCGTGGGCAGGACTTCAGCGAAGGAGTCCGCAGCTGGAATTCCATGCAAGCGCTCTTGCCCTTTTGCTGGGTTTTGAGTTTAGGGGTTTAGGGTTGGGATTACCCGTGGCCCAAAAAGCTTACCTTTTTGTAGGAACTGTATGTGAAAGGTTTTTCGGTTACAGGTAGGGTTTAGGGTTGTGTGAAGGTGGAGGTTTGAGGGTCAACAGCTTTTGACCTTGCCGGAGAGGTTTCTGGTGTAGTGATTTTTTTGGTGGTTTTGGAGTGAGAGCTGGGATGTTTGGGGTTGTCGATGTTTGATGTTCTAAGTAACCATGCGTTGCATATCTGGATTTTGTCCCTGCGCTCTCTGACTCGTACAGTCAATCCTCAAACAGGACCTGACATATGGCACTGGAGCCAACAGCTTACCAATCCCCCCAGACCCCTTAAACCTAAATCCTAAATGGCCCTTTATCGTAAATCCTAAGACTACTCCCCTCGACCTGACCACGGATTTCCCGGAACTCAGAGCCCAAGACGGTATATAGCTCAGGATGAATATAAGGATGGGGTTGAGTTTTTTTTGCGTTCAGGGTTTGAGGCTTTCGGGTTTTGAGGGTTTTAGAGTTTAGGGCTTAGTGTTTGCGACGAAGACTTGGCTAAGACTCATATTAAGACGCATACCAGCACTAGTCTCAATAGCGTAGTAATACTAGAATTACTGTGAATCGTAGCCGTAGTCTTTATAGTACAGATAGGGCAAGGTTGAGACAGGTATCAGTACTGCTCTACTCTTACCCTTGAGTTTAAAGTTTAGGGCGAGCTTCGGGTTCGCTTAGGGTTCAGAGGTTGTTCTAGTCTAAGAGTCCGCCCACGCACCACATAATCGGTTCAGGAGTTCGGGGTTAACCATACAGCCCCAGCCTCTCCACATACTAACCTGCATTACTGCTATCCTAAACCCAGTCTTCGAGCGTGGACCCTATGAGGCCGTTATACAACCTTTGTGGCCTAGCAATTAGGTGCCCGGATTTTGTACGTTTGGCATCCTTCCAAAAGATTCCTTCCCGAGACTGCAAGAGGGCTTCGTATACGATACAGTGGCGTCCTGCACAAAATCCCTTGCAATCTTCGAGACAGATCGTTTACGAGCCTAAATTTTTCCATCCCACAAAAGCTTCAGGCAAACAGGATGCTTGCTTAAGGCTTGTGGAGTTTCAGCAAAAAAGGACCCCAATCTCAGCCGTAGCATGATGCCTCTTGAAACCATTATTTGCAACTGCACCCTCAGCAACCTTATGTTAACCGGTGTAGTTTGGGAAGGGAAGGGTTTGATGTAAGGTTCTGGGCTCCAATCTGTTAACATGAATGTCTGACAGGTTTGAGTAGGGTGTCTTAAGGCCTCAACTTAAGGAACCCGCAAGCAGAAATCTCAAAAACCGTTATAAGAGCCACTACCGTCAGCACCAACAAGCTTTTAATGATACTAGACCGTAATCCCTAAACCCCTAAACCCTAAACCCTTAAAATTCTCTGACACTCGGGATCCCTAAAGCGAACCCCCCCCCCCAAGAACAGTAGGGCTTTGTGCTGTAAAGGTTTAGCGCTTAGGGTTTTAAGGTTTAGGAAAGTGGAACCTCGAGGAAGAGCGCTGGCCGCGAGCTGGGCAACAGCTTTCTCGCTTTGCAAGTGGCTGGTGGGCTTGGCCTCTTGGGCCATTTTAGGCTTTAGGGTTGAGGCTCTAGGGGTTTAGAATCAGGGTTTTTTGTTCTTCGACTGTCGCTTCAGAGGGTGTAAATTAAGAGGTTAGCGGCTTATTTGCTGGGCAGATCCCGGCCGCGTCATACCCTTGGAAGATTATGATGCATGTTGACTGACCATGCTATCTTAGTTCTTCAACGCCAAACCTTGAAAGCTTGCGCGCTCTTGCAGTACACGGCAGTCAGTACCGTTCTGGGAGTTTTATTTTCAACTTCAATTTCCTTGGGTATCAGAGCAGGAAGGTTCCAGCGTGTAGTTTGTTTTTTATACAATACAATTCCGAATACTAGCGCGTCAGATACTGTTTTCCTACCTTCGATGTCGGTTTGCAATCATACTGACAATAGGTGGTTCAGCAGCTTAGAATTAGCATTGTCGATGTTATTGACATTGTCATTGTTATTTCGTTTTGCTACCCAGATATTTTTTCATCGTTCTTGACGAAGGCTAAACCCGTGAGCTTCCAAGATGGAAGCTTTGGAAGCCTGAACTACAACTGCATGCAGTGGACTAGAATGTTTTTGCTCTTGCTAGGGTGTTGCACCGTTGTATCGGGGCCGTTCATGGGGTTTTGAGGGTTTTTCAGGTCATTATGCCATTGTATAACTCTGTTGTTTTGGGTATATTCGCGTCCTCTGTTTGTTGAAGATCCCAAATCGGACCCAAAGGAACGATCTTCCGGCTGGTGGTTATGGTGTTGGGTTTAGGGTGAACTGAACTATAGAGCTCAGATTTTTGGATTCACAAGCGTAGTTTAGGCTCCAGCGGGATGAGAGCGGGTAGGGCTTGGCTCGCGGCACTCGTTTCACCTTTGGGGATTAGGGCTTTTCGTTTCAAGCTTCTCGACAGCTAACTCGGGCTCCAGTTGCAGCCCTAAACGCTCAACTGAACCCGTCATCAATAGAGGTTCTAGAAGCCGAAGCATGAGGATTTAGAGGCTGAGGGTGTTGGGGAGTGTTCGCCGGCGCACAATCCAAAGCCATGCTGGACGGGGCCTAGGGTTGAGGGTTGGGCGTAGCGTTTAGTCAAAAGGGATGTCTAATCGTCAAAACAGGTCTGAGTGCTGTACCCGCAAGCACTGAGAGTCCTATGTGAGAACCTTGTAAATCTGTCAGACCTCTCATACACTCATGAGTTCATCGTTCGTCCAAAACCCACCTTTGCGATTTTTCGAGATTTTAGAATCTGCGTGAAACAAGAGAGCGCCAGTGGACAGTAGCTAAAACATGCTACAACCCAATATAAGAGCCTGAACACTACCACTACTGCTGCCGCTGCTGCTCCTACTATTGTTTCTCTGCACGGCTACGACTCCTACTACTACTGCTACTGCTACTGCTACTACAACAACAACTACTACTACTACTACTTCTACAACTACTACTCCTACTCCTACTCCTACTCCGACTCCTACTGCTACTACTACTACTACTGCTACTACTTCTACTACTACTACTACTACTGCTACTGCTACTGCTACTGCTACTGCTACTCCTCGTCTTGCTGCTGCTACTACTATTACTATTATTATTATACTACTACTACTACTATCAACATCACATGACTTTAGGGCTCCTGGAAACAATCTGTTGCATTTGAGCCCCAACGTCCTATTCGAATCATTAAGTCCGGCAAAAAGTCCACAACCTCGAGCACCACAACACCTCAACCCCAAACCCTAAACCCTTTTAGGGGGAGCACCAGACATTTACACAAAAGACAACTACACCCCCAGGCGTACTATACTATAGCTATAATAAGGAACCCCCAAAACCCTATTCTAATTATTAGGGCCCCTACATTACACCCCAAGGCTTGATGATATGGCTGGGGGACGGCATCACCTTCTTATGGCGCCGAGATCTTCAGGCTCTGCCTGTCAGTGTGGAAATCCTGTACCTTGGACGTAAAGACAGCCAGGCTTTTATCTACATGTGTACATCTGTACGTGTGTATATATATACAATTACATACATTTATGTATATATATATATGGCTTTGTCGGATTGTATGTGTATATATACGTATATCTGCTTGTATTATATGTATAGTTTTGCCGGGTTGTATGCAAGGCCTAAGCCCTCTATCGGTTCAGAGTATTCGTGTCTTTTTCTTTAGCGGTTGTGGGGGTGGGTTCTGTATAATACGGTTGATGGACAAAATCCTGCATGACCCATAATAAGGAATATACCATAATTCCCATAGTTTAGGGTCCTTAAGGTAATGCAGGATTTTGTCCATCAGCCGTAGGGGGATTGAGACAGTGCGCAGGTCGAGGGTTCCCGTTTCACTCGATTGTGATCGGGTCCATTTCTGGATCCCTAAGAGAGTACGCCGTTCTACCCTCAAAGGTGCCCAACATTGACAGAGTTTTCGGAGTAATGTGGGGGCCTCTTCTTATTATAATTATAGTATCATATACCCCCAAACCCTTTTCTAATTATTAAGGCCCCTATACTATGGAGGGTCTTCGGGCATAGCGTGGGTTCAGGATTTACGGGGGTTGGAGACGAAATCGTGTGGGTTCGATTCAGGTCCTGCGCCTCGACACGGCAACCGCAGTGCAGAAGTTGTATGGTAATTCTAATCCTTCGATTTGACAGGAGGACGAACGGAAAACAGTGCGTGCAAGCTCAAAGCGTTTGCACGGTTGTCCCGAAGCACGTGTGCCGAGACATCTCGCGACCCGCATCCCGAAGGAGATCGAAAGACTCGGTAGTGCTTCAGCCATAGGCATAGAAAGTAATCAGACTTCCATACAGTGAAACCCCACCCGCGTAAATAGTCGGAGAGCAAATAAGGTCTGCCATGCCACTTGTTCTACTCTTCTTCCTGACCACGCGCCTTCGTGCACACGGCGCTGCTCTCACGGAGCCGATGGGGCCAGATTGCATAACCCCAATCTCCAGACTCTAGCCCCTAGGCCTTAGGCGCCATCGTGAACTGTTCCTCATAACTTTGTGGGGTACTGTTACCGTTCCTATCGCTGTCGGACTGCATTCAGTATGACGCCATGGAGAAGCTTCGTCGGCCGGCCTCCCAAAAGCCTGCCCTAGAAGCCCCAAACGGTTAGGGTCGGTTAGGGAAACGGTGGCGCCAGTTTGCAGGAGAAGTGTCGGGCAATTCCGGCGATGGTGAACCAAATCCCAGGCTGGAGACATCTGGAGACCTAAGCCGAGTCCATGCTTTAGCTGGGTTGTAGTTGCGGCCACAAAGGTCTGTGGTCTCTTGGGTCTAAGGCTGCCACTCTTCTAGCTCCTGAAATTCTAGCTAGAGGCTAGAACTTTGTACGGTGCACCCAAAAGGCTTTCAAACCTCTTTAAACCCGACCATAAAGCCACAGAGCGCAGAGCCCCAAACCTTGCACAAGTGTCACAAGTAATATTTTAATACTGACAGAATAATCTCATACTAATCATGAAAATAGTCAGATGCAGTTGCTGGTGCTGTTGCTGTCGTTGCGGCTGTGTCTGTGGCTGTTGCTGCTGCTGTTGCTGCTGCTGCTGCTGGTGTTGCTGCTTCTGCTTCTTGCTCTTGATCTTGCTCTTGCTCTTGACGGTGCTCTTGCTCTTGTTTGCTGTCGCTGTCTTGCAGTTGCCGTTGCCGTTGCAATGGTAGTTGCTGGTGCTGTTGCTGCTGCTGCTGCTGGTTGCTGGTTGCTGGTTGCTGTTGCTGTCGCTTTAGCTTTTGCTGTCGCCGCTGCTGCTGCTGCTGTTGTTATTGCTTTGCTTTTACTGCTCCAGCTCGACATCTTGAAGCACAGGACACCTTACCAGTGGCAGATAAAAAGCAACTTATTTAAACAAAACCTAAGCTGTAAAATTTTGGAGAAGGGCTCCTTTAAGGGTTCCTACTTAGGGACCTGCCGTGCTCGCAGTGGCTTTCGACGAGGGAGCCAAAAACCGAATCCCTAAAAAGGGTTCGGGGTTTAGGGGTATACAGTTTAGGGGTCTAGGGTTTAGGATTTAGGGGTTTAGGTGGTTAGGTTTTGGGGTTTACGGTGAAATCCTGGGCCAGGGCAAAGTATCGACATGCACCGCCAGTACCTCGTGCGGCTGCCTTGCTTCGTGAAGGGCCTTGGAAGGGTGTTTATAAGGGTTGTACCTTATCTTCTATATAGTGGTACTATGCTCTCTCTCTCTCTCTCTATATATATATATATATATATATTTACATATACATATATATATATATATTATGTATGACATGCTTGTGCATACATGTGTAACTAAAACTGAATAGAAATATATAAAAATATATATATATATATATATATACACAGGCATCCTGTTCTAAGTACCACGGCCTAGGCCATCAGTGAGGCTCGTTGCGGTTTTTGCTAAGGGTTGTTTTAGGGTCTCTAGAACTCCTAATGGGTTACTATAAGGGATCTGTAAGGTAATCCCAAAAAGGAACTACTGTGGAGCCTCTGGGTATTATAGTACCCTCATACTATAAGGGTACGATAATACCCAGTGGCTCCATAGTAGTTCCTTTTTGGGATTACCTTATAGGATTTCAAATATGAACTCCCAAAAAGGAAGTACTATGGAGTCTATGGGTTTAATGTAGGAAGCTGATTAAGAAACCTTGGGCCTTTATTGGGGTTCCTTATATGAATCCTACTATTTTGGGGATATAGGCCCAGGGTTTCTTAATCAGATTCCTACATTGCCTAGGATCCTGGACTAGGGATGCAAACAAGACGAGGGACAATGTTTAAAGCATCTGGAGTCAACAACAACCTTAAAACACCTTAGGCTTAAATCCAGGGCGTCGTGTTCTGTAAATCTTCTGGGCCGGGGCCAGCTGAGGTTCATTGCAGACAGTGCGGCAGGCTTCATCATCAGAGGTGTTACCCTTACTCAGGCGATTTTCCTGCGGCAGGTGTACTTCCTGGGAACCTTGTTTTCCGGCTTGCTCGGCGTTCTCATCCGCATTTATCTGTGAACGCCCGGTACTTCCTGGGCGTAGGGCGTAGAGCAGTTCTACTGTGGCGTGCCCTTCTGTCTTTTTGGGATACCGTGACCACATGCAGTCCGTTGTCTGGAGTTTGGTTGGGAGGTCAGGCTAAAGCGATGTGCATATGGTGGAAGGCAGTCCATAATACCATGACAGCTCGAGTTATGGCACTTCATGGTTGTACGGCAACACTGTAACACAGCACCTGCTTGTAAGCAGATACGAACATTTGCGTCAAACGAGTCAAGCAGACTTAGAGAGTGGTTTCAGGAACTCGATGAGCGCCGAGCAGGCTGTCAAGCACAGTCCGGAATGAGTTTCCCAGCCCGGCTTTTATGGCAAAGAGCAGTTTAGGATTACTAGATTTGGAAGTTTGGGGTCTAGGAGTTTGGATGTGGGGAATCAAGTATGGCGGAGCCATCGCATTCAATGCTTCTCGGTGAATATGTGTGGCCGAAGAAATCGATCACAGCTTTGAGGTTCCTTTTGTGAGAACCAGAGACCTAACACCCCGTGCTTCGGGAATACTCCTGAAACCCTGATATTCAATGCGCCCCTCGTTCATGAACCCTAAACCCTGCAAGTCAAACCTCAACCATAGCTACACGGATGCTTTAGACACTTGAGGATCCTATGGTTTTATCGTTTTTAGGTCCGTAGGGCCCTGAACAATTACTCTTCAGGGTTTGGTACAATGAAAATGTATACCTCAAACCCTATTGTAAGTCTTCATGCCCACACCTTATCTGATGAATGCTGTGTGGCTTTGAGGCCTGTCGTTTCCGAAAGTCCATATCCTTGTTCAGTTTAGGTGCCATAGTCTTTTGCACCATACTCCCTAAACCCTGAACCGTAAATTGCAACAGGATCATCTTTCTGGTCCAGCTATCTGCTCCATTTCATGCCAATGCCAGCTACATGAGCGACTCGAAATTTCGAGCAAGTCAGGGCTGTTAGGGCTCCCAGAGACTCCAAAACCCTCAATTAAGTTTGGAGTCTCTGGGTTTAGAAAAAAGGGTCCTGACTGCTCTCATAGTTGCGGAGCAGACCACGCAATGGTCTGCCGCAAAGCTGCTTTCCATCACACATGCAGTGTTTGTGCTTGGATCGCTTTTTAGTAAGAGCCGTATCGTGCAGACAGGTGCTTGTGGAAACCAGAGTGAGATTCCTTGCATGCGACCGACAAGTGAACAACGCAGAAACGATCTCAGTTGACACGTGAACGGCCGATAAGATCGTCCTGTCTCGCTTCAATTGTATCCTCAACCCTAAACCCTGAGCTCACCTTGGTCGCATAAGCTCAAGCTGCTGCCCGCGAGTCTGACATTGTTTGAAGACCGCAGCTTGGCTGCTCCGTGACGGATGCTGCAGTTCTCATACACCGAATGACAAGCAGACTTGGCACAGTGGGGAGGTTTGTGATAAAAGCATGCTTATGTTGGGTGGGATAGGGAGAAAGAGTGTTCCGAGTGTGTGTCTTTCGACTTCTGACCTTTTTGCTGAAAGCCCTAAACCCGATTAACCCGGTTTAGTTCAGGCTAACTTTGTGTGCAGACATGCTGTCATGGGATAGGATCCCCTAAACATCTGCAAACTCTCTTTCCAGGCCCCTTTCACTAATCCCGTGAGACGAACCGGGGCCACGAATTTGCAGCATCCGCCATCCGCCGTACGTGCGGGGAGTGATACTTTCTCCAGCGCAATCGTGATGTCGCCGGTTGGGCCAGCTCCAGTATTTAACTCAAGGATTTTAACATGTACTGTTTACCGAGAATACCAGCTTTCCCTGTAAGTAGGATTGGCCCAAAATTAGTTGTGACCTCGTTGGTAATATCAAAACACTGAACATGACGTATTGATAACTTGCACTGGCACGCCGCATTGTCAGTAGCAAATACGTAGCAGAACATCTGGAGAAATGGCCTCGCCAGGTGGTACTAGCAAGCGCAATGCTCAACCTGAACTACTGTATCTAAGCCAGCTATCATCCACCAGTCCACCAGCACCAGCACCAACACCACCAGCACCAGCAGCACCAGCACCAGCACCAGCACCACCACCACCAGCACCACCAGCACCACCAGCAGCAGCACCACCACCACCACCAACACCACCACCGCCACCACCACCACCACCAGCACCACCACCAGCACGACCAGCAACAACACACAAACAAAAAAGACAACCACCACGTCAACAGTGTCATCAACAACAACAACGTCAACAACAACAACAACAACAGTGCCACACTATCATGAGAACACGTCGGAAGATGTAATGAAGACCTTAGCCACTTTACAGCCTACGCCCGACATGCTAAAGCCACAGCTCCACACTGCAAACCCTGATTCCGGAATCCTAAATCCTAGTCCCTGCACAATGAATCAACATACTCCACGAGCTTGGGTCCAGCGTACAGCCGAGCTGACGACGCAAGGACTTGCTTTCTGGAGTTGGGGCTGACATCCCTGTATAAATTCGAGGGGGTCTGAATATTTGGTAAGGCATCGGGTCTAGCAGTAGCTTTCCCTTCTAGCCCCTGTATACGTATACCATAAATATGCCTCTAACCCCTTATCCAATTTTTAATACCCCCCCCCCCTAGGGAAAATCTATGCTGCGCATAGAGGCAACTCGCCGTGGTTTGTTCCTTCAGGTCGAGATTCTGTGAAGCTTTGTTCATGGTCGGCATTGCCGCTCCCATGCCCCGACTCCATGTGCCTTCAGTCCTATTTGTTAGACTTTTTACATCAGTTTTCCATGCTGCAACTGTTGTTCGAATTGGAAATGCAGCCGGCAGCCTTTGAATGTCCTGCGCTGTTCTATCCGAAATTGCAAAGCCAGCTCCTCCCTATTCGCCAGCCGGAGGCGTTGTGGAGGATGGCAGTTTCTTTTCCAGGCAGAGAAGTCACGACCGATGTATACATAAGCATACATATATGGATATGTAAGCAAAAGTAGTAACAGTAAAATTTATTGCAACTAGCAATATCAATACTTTTTTAGTAACTGGTTTGCAGCTGGTGCTTTCGATAAACGCAAGTGGAAGTTGTACTACAAGATTCGTGACTTTCGTGCATAACCTGTGCTGAAGCGCACGAGGAACTGCACAGCTTTTAATCTACACCCGGACTGCAGCGAAGGTACATCGCGTGCGCAGGCTAAAGCCAACCCCAAACCATGAACTGCAATGTGACCTGAATATGCATGAAACCGGCTGCTTGGTGGTTTGAGACGTGGGTAATGATTTCCCGACATCCCCTTACAGCCCGATAACATCCGATAACTATAGTGTACCTCAATACCCCTTCTAACTATGAACTGTGTCAGCTTTTGCAGCCCTCGCTTGCAATTGAAACTACAGAAAAGAGTTGGGCCACGAGTGTCAGAACTTGCTTTTGCAACCTCTCTCCTTTGCTGCATTCCAGGTGTTCCAGCTGTGTGTGCGCAGGCTATACCTGCAGAGAGTCAGAGCGCAGAAAGTGCACAGATGGGTTGAGGCTTTGGTGGTGTGGGGTGATTGTGGATGTGAGATTCCAACAAGTGACATGCTCCTTCTCATAAGTATGGTCAAAGATACCTCAACACCACATTCGAATTGTGTAGGCCCCCGGCAACGCAAGCGACTAAACTTCGATTCACCCTGAGTACTACACGAAGTTATGCGCACAGGGGTTTGGAATGGTTTGGAGCTGCAAATAACTTTGACCGTGCATGACCCCTCAGCCCTAAGCGCTAGATAAACCTTCCAGGGAACCGAGAAAGTTAGAATCCAACCCCAAACCCTAATCCCTTAGCACGAAGCCGCATGGCTCAAAGGCTCGATCCACCCCCCACAATTCCTAAGCCCCCCAGGCCCGCCGTACCCCGAAGCACCTATAGTCAGACGTGACATGATAACCTGATAGTTACGATAGAGATAAGATAGGTTCTCGTGAAGGATAGTCGCTACTTTCAAGCCTCCTTGTCGCTCCTTTCAAGCCTCCTTTAGGCAAGAGGGCAACTAAAACCCTAAACCTTAAAACCTAAACCCTAGGGGCAGGTGCAAAAAGGAGTTCAAAGAAAATAAACCCTAAACCCTAAGCCCCTAACTGCATAGTAGTAGTATACGTGGACCCTCGTGGAGCCCAAGAGCTTCCAAGACTTGGCCGAGGACTGGACACCAATGCGTTGACAGAGCTTGGACTGCAGATCTATGTGGGAGCTTCCGAAAATAGGGGACCCTAATACAGTACCCTAAATAATTAGTAGGATCCTTAATAGAAGGACCCCAAAAGAAGGTACCCCTAATTTTCGGAAACTCCCCTATGTGTAGCGGTTTGGTGTAAAGGGGGTTTGGGGCGTAAGGATTTGCAGGGCGTATGGGGGACAGGTTTGTCGGTTGCAGGGTTTCAGGGGTGAGGCATTAGAGTTTCCGAGTTTGCAGTCGTGGCTTCATCTGCTTTCTGTTCGTAGCACTCGTGAATCGGTTCCCGGCTTGTTCCTTGTGGCGGAAAATGGTTTTGGACACATGCGTTCTTTCCATTTCCTGCATGGGCTGCAGATGTTGCGAATATTCGGCAAGTTGCATGCGCGACACACTCCGTCTATACAGAATTCTACACAAACATGCGGGAGCCCCAAGCAAAGCTACAATCAAGTTCCTGAATTTGCAATAGACGTGTAAATTGTCAGTAATCGTACCCCCTTGTAGTTCCAGTGAAGTTATTCTGCAAAACTAAACAAGTACCTCCCTGCAACCCTGTTGAAACTGTTAAGGAGCGTTAGACTGGCTTCTGAGGTTTCACCCCGGAGCATGTTCAGCTCTTCATCGCAGAGGACAGCTGTTTGAAGGTTGTCTGCACAGGGGCATTGTCCTCGTTGCCGCCAACTGTTTCGGAATGTGTACGGCTTTGTATATGAAGACGAAATGTTGAAACCTAACTTAACAAGAAAATATATACAAACCAAACATATGCATGCATCCATAACTATCAATACATGTTGCGCAAAATATTTTATGTTCACATGTGTATGTGTATCATATATATATATATGTATATATATATATATATAGTTTGTCTGTCTGGCTGGCTGGCTGTCTTTACGCATCGACGCATGGATGGATGGATGGATGGATGGATGGACGGATCCAGACAGCACATCTGAACCCGTAGCCTGAAGCCTAGATTCTTCATCCTAAACCCTAGGCCCTAGACCCGAAACCCTAAACCCATACGAGCCGAAAAGGCCTCTCCTCAAGATTGCCGGCGGAGTAGCGCTTCCCGGATCTTTGACAGACGGAAAGGGGACATCAACAGCAAAAAACACAACGAAGCTATAGCGAGCGCCTCAAGTCGAGCATAGTTCCTGCAACGCCGTGTCATACTGAATGCGATTAGGGTTGAAGGTGTGGTTGAGGGGTTACCCTATTATAAGGCTCCATAGTAGTTCCTTTTTTGGGGGGTTCATATTTGGAATTTTATAAGGTAAGCCCAAAAAGGAACTACTGTGGAGCCTCTGGGTATTGACTGGCATGAGTTCCAGGGGTTTCAAGGCTTCGTCTCTGTTTCTTCACACATTCTGGGCAGAGCGGGCTCCCTGGCGACGAGGCGATTAACATGCTTAATAATTAACTATATTATTTTGGTGTGTTCCTTATGATATTTATAGTTTAATGACCCCCAAAACCCTGTTCCAATTATTAGGGCCCCTATATGCGGGTTTCGGGTTTGCTTCAATTTAAAGTGCAACCGCTCTAGAATAGAACCCCCAATTCGACACCCGAACCTTAAGTTCTTTTCCTCGGACCGATAGTGATACAATCTTCAGATTACGATCTAGGTAATTCGCTGAATCAGGGTCCCGTTTAGGGTCCTCGGGTTCCGTACTATTAGGGACCTAAAAAGGGACCCTCATCTAGAGAACTTCCCATCCCTTAATCCTAACCCTAAACTGCCTAAACCCTGAACCCTAAACCCTGAACCCTATACCCTAAACCCTGAACCCTAAACCCTGAACCCTAAACCCTGAACCCTAAACCCTGAACCCTAAACCCTAAACCCTAAGCCCTAAACCCTGAACCCTAAACCCTGAACCCTAAACCCTAAATCGTAGGCCCTATGAATCCGAAGCTGCTCCCTGCATCGTCACCAGGACAACGAGCCTTTGGCGGATACGCCGATCTTCGCATCTGGGCCGGTTTCCCCCTGATATAGGGGCCGTAATCATTAGAATAGGGCTCCTTTAAAAAAAAGGGTCCTATAAGAGGGTATTTCCCTAAGGCTCTAAGGACTCATATATTAAGGCTTTTGGGCCCAAAGACCATACTATATAAGGCTTTTGGGCCATTTTGAGCCTCAGGGTTATATAGGGGGGGGCCGTAATCATTCGAATAGGGCTCCTTTAAAAAAAGGGTCCTATAAGGGGGTATTATAAGGGATCTATAAGGGTACGAAATAGTATAGGGGCCGTAATGATTGGGGTTTGGGTTTTGGGGGTGCGTGCGGACAGAAGTCGGAGGCGAGTACAGCTGATGATGCCTCGTGCATCTTTCAAGCGTCTAGCTTCACGTAGGGTTTTGGTGGATATTCTACAATAGTCATAATAAGGACCCCCCCCCCAATAGTATTGGTACTGATTTGGGCCCCTACATGAACACCCAAGCTCCGGATCTCCACCCTTGACCAACTTAGCCCAACACGTCCTAGCCGCCGAGGCATCAAAAAAAGCCTGGATCTGTCTAAACCCTAAACCCTAAACCCTGATCGGGTTTAGATAAAGGTTGATGGGTGTGGTCTTGAGCTTTGAGAGCTTCGGTCCCCCAAGGCCCAATCGGTCCTTATATAGGGGCCTTAATAACTACCTATACTATTCTGGGGNGGGGGGGGGGTCCTTATTATAAACATAGTATAAGGGCCCCAAAACCCGATTCTAGTTATTCAGGCCTCCCTTCTAAGGGTTTTGGGCTCATGGTTTTCGGGGGCTTAGGGTTTTCAGTTTAGGGTCCAGGGGTTTTGGGCTTAGGGTTTTCAGTTTGGGGTTTAGGGGTTTTGGGCTTAGGGTTTTCAGTTTGGGGTTTAGGGGTTTTGGGCTTAGGGTTTTCAGTTTGGGGTTTGGGGTCCAGGGGTTTTGGGCTTAGGGTTTTCAGGTTGGGGTTTAGGGGTTTTGGGCTTAGGGTTTTCAGTTTGGGGTTTAGGGTTCAGGGGTTTGCTCCTAGCCCCGAAGCCGGCCATGCGAGCGAACGTCCGCTGCATCACGAACCTGGCTGAGGAGCACTACCAGTTCTGGTCCCTTGGGTTTCCCGGAGCACCTCGGCTTTGATTATCCGTTGGGTTTAGGGGTTAGGGTTTAGGGGTTTAGGGTTTAGGGTGCCTGATTGTGGTCAAGGGTTCGTCCTGGCGGAGTCGCAGCAGGCCAGTTGCAAAAGGGTTGAGGGTGCGTGTTTCAAGGACGCCTGGTAGTTCAGGACGGGTATTTGTACGGCTTTATAGAGGATGGGTTGGGGATCAGGGATCCCTAAACCCTAAACCCTTAGGGTTTAGGGTTTGGGGTTCGGGGTTTAGGGTGTCAAAGCTCTTGGTTTGGCATGGCCTCAATTCTGTATGAACCAATCGGCGAAGCCAGTCCTAACGGTACTCCATGTCTGACCCCTCGACCCCAAACTTTCGGTCACAAGCACGAAAGCACAAGCACCAAGCCCGAAGGCAGCAAATTTGAAGCCCGTAGGCACGATATCCCCAGCCGCGTAAAGAGAGCAAAACCAGAGTCGCACACAGAAGCCATTCAAACACGCAGACACGCGCAGAGACACAGTGAGAACCCTAAACCCTAAATCCAAAGCCCTAAACCCTTGAAAAAAACCCTTAAACCCTACACCCCTAAACCCCTGAACCCCAAACCGTAAACCCCAAAGCCCTAAACCTGAAGCTTCAAGGAGCCCATCCCGCTGCCGGGGAAGGCTGCCGGGAGCTACCGTTTTCGGTAAGCTTAAGGGTTCGGGTCGCTTTGGGGTGTAGGATTTAGGGTTTAGGGTTCGGGCCAGTAGGCTTGACGTACCAAATGCCTGGGAGAGAGAGACAGAGAGAGAGAGAGAGAAAGCCCTATAAACCCTAAACCCTAAACCCAAGCCCTGCGGAAGAAGAGAGAGAGAGAGGGTTCGGGCCGGTTTGGGGTTTAGGGTTTGGGGATCAGGGGTTTGGGGATCGGGAGTTTGGGGTTTTAGGGTTTAAGCCACCCTAAACCCTATAAACCCTAAAACGGTTTAAGCTTTGCTCTACTGTTTTGGGGTTCGGGGTCCACAGAAGGGTATCTCGGGCCGTTGGGGTGCAGTGAGTTAAGATCGGGGCCTTATTTACAATAGGGTTTGGGGCCCATCATACTATGCCTGTAATTATAATGAGGAACCCCCAAAATAATATCGGTAATTATTTAGGCCTCTATATTACGGTGTCGAGGGTCTGGGCGTGGGCGGCTTCGGGGGTTGAGGGTAGGGTGGGTTGGCAAGCCGGTTTAGAGTTTAGGGTTTAGGGTGCAAAACATGGTAGGGTGCGGGGTGGATTAGGTGACGGCTGCAGCTGCAGTGCTCAAGTTTCTGCTGCAGGGCCTCGGGGTTAAGTACGGCGTATGGAATACAAGCGTAAGTTCGAGGAATTCGCGTTTAGCCATTCATGGGTATAGAGCTCAGAGTTGATGCTGACATGAACCGACGGCCCAGTTGCTCAAAATCTCCAGGTGTTTGTCGTGTTTGGGTTATCGGGTGGGGGATTCGCCGTTCTTTTCCTAGACTAAGTCTGACTTAAGTTTGGGATCCTGAACCCAAAGCCACAACAAAATCCATATAAACCCTCAACCCTAGCTCACAGGATTGCCATAAACCCGAAGCGTTATTTGCTACAGATAGATTGGGTCTCGGGAGGGGAGTACACCGAAAACAGAACTCAGTGTCTTTAGTCAATCTTTCTGGTCATCGTTGTTTGCATGCTCCCAAGTAGTTGTATAGTTTCATTTAGCAGACCTGGAACCATACGCCTCGCCTGGATTGTCCGAGTGTGAGCGCCGAAACCCGAACCCGAAGCCGTGAAGCCCAGCAAACTTGTGCAATTCTGTCAGAGGATCTATCGGACCAGAAACGTCCCTCCACCCGACCGGGCTGTGGCACGACATGTAAACAAGTCCACCAATTTCATAGTCATACCAGCAGCAAGGATATAATAGTGCCAATCATCATAAGTACAGTAGAACTGATGATAAAATCAAACAGCCATAATAAACATGATCCGCGTTAATGGTGATAAAAGCATTAGTTACAACAATAGTAGTCATAGCAACAGTAGAACAAATATTGCAAATAAGGGGAGAAGAAGAATGGCAGTAATAATCGTAGTCGTAGTAATATTTGCAATACCTGCAATAGTAATACTACTTGTAATGTTAAGAGTATGATGAATAATTGTAGAAACAGTTCCAATAATAACGGCAATCGCAATAATGAGAAAACAGTAACACTACTGGTAGCAGTCATGATAACAATAGAAATAACAATTCTAGTTGTAATCGTGACAATGGCAGTCGTCGTCGTTGCAGTAGTCATTGTCATAGAGTATTGCGATAAATGCGTGATAAAGCCCGGTGCGCCCAACTTTTCCCGGCTTGTAGTTCTCACTCCCCGACGTTGGGAAACCGAGGTGGGCAGGATCTAGTAACGGGCTCTCCGATTGAAATTTTGGGGTTCCGGGGGAGGAGAGAAGCAGAACCGGGCCATAAGCCAATCACCGCCTGACAGTGCTTTTGTTGCAGGACCTACTGCCACACCGCACCACCCGAGCCCGGCTTTATGTCAAGCGGGCTGCACAGGGCGGGCGAAATGTGCGGATACGAGGCGATGCCTGCAAAGCATGGGCTTGAGCCTTCAAATAACCTTTGTTTACTGAGTTTAATGTTTTGACTAGTAACTAGTGATCATGCGGACTTGTCCTTTATATGCCGGACTTGGTCGGTCTTGTCTTCTTACTTCTTGCATGGTGAAAGTTGTCTGTTTGCTCCTGTGTACACATGACTACGTCTTGTTCATTGCTTCTGCAAGTGTCGGTGGCGAGCTGGTGAGCCTGGCAGATGCAAAGGCAGATGCAAAGACAGCAACTTCTGACTGGCACTTTGGGATTCTCAACTCTCAGCCCTGGGGCCAAACAAACGCTTGCAGCTCCCTCCCAGTTCAGGGCTCAGGAGCCGCAGCGGGACAACAACCTCGACTTCACTGATTGATATCTGATTGATCTTCTGTTGTCATGTCACATGTCCGAAACTTCTTCGTCCGCCCCGAACCCTAAACCGCTTCCTGCAGGCTTCCGAGTGCTCACGAAGTCCCTCAAGCGCCGGCGCGAGATGGAAATTCGACTGGTAGAGCGACTGTGGAACACACAGGCTTGCAGGGTTTACGGTTTAGGTTTATGTAGGGTATTTGTTTACGGGATTTGGGTCTTGGGACCGGGGAGAGTCTAGCACTGTTAGGGTGCTATATAACGTGGTGCAACCTAAACCTACATTGTGGAATCCTAACCTTCAAACAAGAAAATAAAACTTAACCCCAAACCCTAAATCGTAGTTCCGCACCTTAAGCATCCCAGTACCATACACAGGTCCAAAGCTGCAACAATTGAATCTTTATATTACCTGACAAGTTTCGGCATGCTTGGGCTGTTGCTTGTTGGTGCTCCTCTCCGTCCTTTGGGATCTCCGGAAGACTAGGGTTTGGGGTTTAGTTAGGGTTTGGGGTTTACGGTTTTAGGGTTTTAGGGTTTAGGATGGTTTAGGGGGCCTGGCCCTCAGTTTCTTGTCTTCAGGGTACCCGGCAGTCGCAATAGGCCTGGATGTAAAAAAAGGATGGTTTAGGGTTGTGGTCAAGTGTTCGTCCTGGCGGAGTCGCAGCAGGCCAGTTGCAAAAGGGTTTAGGGTTTAGCGTTGAGGGTTCAGCCCGGATGCAAACATGGTCAAGTGGATTGAAGTCCAGAGACTCCAGTATCCCTTAATAAAGGAATATTTCTTAAATCATATTAGGGATCCTACTATAATTTAAGGTATATTCCTAAATTAATAACGGGATATTGGAGTCTCTGGGAATTCCAGAGCTTGGAACGTAAGGTTGCTGTGGCTACCGGCAGCTGGTCTTCTACAGGGATCCACTCATGCACCATCCATAGATCGTTTGCCGGGGCTTAGCGGCATCTCTAGGTCTTATAGGGTTTAGGGTTCAGGGGTTTAGGGGTTTTGGGTTTAGGGTTCAGGGGTTTAGGGTTTAGGGTTTCCCAGTCGGATTTGGGTCGAGAGCTGCAGTTTTTCGCAGGGCTTCTCGTGTAGCAAAAAGGGGCTCGCAGCTGCACAGGACTTCACCGACATGATCATCCAGTGCTCCGACGGGGCTGAGGTGAAGGCTCATCGATCAGCACCTTGGGAAGACCCTAGGCATGCTTTCTCGAGATCAGGGTCCCTGTCGGGTAGCATGGTATTTAGGAGATCCATCCAAGGATTCCAACTCGGAGAAGTGCTTAAGTGCACTGCCGTAGTCTTTACAGGACACATGATGCATCTGGTCGACTCCTTTGTCGTTTATAAGCCGCTTTCACCTGGGCCAAACGAGACAAAGCCAGAAACCTCGTACTGTTACAGCTCCCGTATCGCTGCTTCACATCATCAGGCGGATCTCTTTAAAAGCAACATTCAAGCAAAAACATGTTCTGGTCCAGGCTGAGCATGAAATTCAATCAAGAAAAGCCTATACTGTAGTCGTAGCTACAGTGAAGGGATACTAAAGAACACTAAATAGTTAGTTGCCAATACTATTCCTCAGAGCTTCTTGGTACAATAAGTAAGGCCATGTAAGACCTCTAATGTGATATACCCTGAAAACCTAGCCTAACTTTCAGCGCACTTTCGCTATTCTTAGCTCGCAAAGGCTAATCCCTCAACTTAAAGACTTAGGGGTTCGGACGTTAATTAGTGTTTGGTCACTACGGTTTCTAAGGCTCAGAGTTCAGAGTCTATGGGTTCAGCGATCGATGTTGAGAGGTGCTATTGGCTTGTGCACTAGTAGTACAGTACACGCCGCAAACTTCACACGAACAAGCCCCAACACCCCGAACACCAGGTGCTGAGCCATTAAATGCACTAGCCACAAGACCCGACAGCTTCTGAAAATCCTTGGACGGTTTTTCAGCCCCCATACGTAGTAGGAAGCTTACAATTTTATGAGGACAGAGTTATGTAAAGCCAAGCCTTCCGCAAAGGTATTGGCGATTGCTTCACCAGTTTTTCACTGCATGCTCCTCTCTCCCATGAAGGAGGGATGTCTAGCGAAGCATGGTTTAGATATGTTTAGATTTGGGATTTGGTGAGTGTAAGTGTATGTTGGGGTCTCAATTATTATGAAGATACTAGAAATGAACAACCCTATATCCTTTCTGGTTACAGAGCTCAAAAACTAACAAACGGTCCAGTGGCTACCTGTTGGGATTCAAGGGATACGTTTCCGTGCATGTGGGGCGGCACATGCAAACATTCGGTCTAGTTGGCGTTTAGGGATAGGGGCAGCAGTTTAAGGGGGGCGAGGGCGAGGGCGGGCAGTGAATCCAGGACCTTCCTGCACCCCTAAGCACGGATACTAAGAGGTTTTGAACGCTTCGAAACATGATCATACGTGCCTGCTTCACCTCCCGAAGTGCGAAACCCTGAACCGCTAGTGGTAAATTAGCTCCTAAAACCTTAAAGCCCAGCCTTCAGCCTAAACCCCCGGAACAGCAGACCCTGGATCCTAAAAACCTGAATTTCCACAAACCGTGCGAATCACTTGCGAAGACCACCCCGGCATGAAAGCTCTTGAGTTCCACCACTCGGGGCTTTGAGTGCCCACCATATACCCTGGAAACTTCAATCCTGCGACTCTCCAATGTGAGTAGTTCTAGAGGAGGGCGTTGTTGGCGGCACCGTCAGCTTGCCTTGCAATGTCACTTGGATTCACATCAGCGTGGAGTCGAGAGGTTTGAGTTTTAATGCAAAAAGGTTTCGGATTCTGGGGAAGACGGATTCTGGTTTCGGGCCTTCTGATTTTTAAGCATGGGGCATGTGTTCTATTTGCGCTTCCTCACTGGACAACAGAAGCCCTCGCTGGGCTGTGGCTTAGAGGATCAGAGGATCAAACTCCCCAAGGGCTCTTTTCTTTGCTTGTCAATGTAACCGGATCAGTGGTACTCACATAAAGCCCAGGAGAATGGCGAGGTATGTAGCTGTCACGCCCAGGCTCTGTCATATCCATGACAAAGCCTAAAACTGCAAACCTCAAACCACTTCAGGAAGCCGTGGTGCGAGCGCTGCTGAGACGCTGAGCTTTTGGCTCCCTAAACCCTAAACGAGGGCTAATTAATCAACATCAGGGGGTATTGTGCTTGGAGGCTTAGGGGTTCTTATTTACGATCCTACTAGCTGCAAATTCCTGGAACGACCATCACTACTTTTTCTGCTGGGTCCCAATATAGACCCTATTGTAGAATCTAGGGACGCTGCTAAAAATAGGTGCTGCATGGTTGGTGAAGGTAATTTGTTGGGGTTCCGAGCTCCTGAAATGTTGAGACCCCTTCCGTGCGGAAGGTCCTGTTAGACCCAGGCTCGAGCCCGCACTATCCCGCACTTCGCAATCCAAGCCTCAAGTTGCAAACTCATTGATACCGAACCTTTGAGTCTAGGGTGTGGGGTAGAGTTTTGAGTAAACCCTTGCACCCTTATATAGCTGCCGAACTTAAGCCTGCGTCGGCATCACCCCAGAAACAACACAATGAGTCACAGCAATAGTAGGTGTTGTCGTCGTCGTGGTGATAGTCGTGAGAGGTGGTGAAGCCGGAACCTATTGGAGCCCCTATCAGTCAGAAACTTCCAGACCGATTCGATCCTGATCAGCTGGGCCCGAACTGCCAGGATCCTTTTCAAGTAGACCCACTCCAACCGCCGAGGAGATTCAAGTTAGGATCTTTTTCGATGACTTCCGAAGTAGCTTCAGAATTCTGATCAAGGCCACCTAATTGGGCCAAAAGCCTGCGTTCTTAAAGTAGGCCCACGGAACTAGGAGCTCAACAGGCTCACGATACTAAGATCCGCTTCCCTAGCGGAACACCGAAGAAACGACCCCCTGGCAGCTTATAGACATCCTGTCGCGACCAGGAAAGGATCAGTGGCAGTTCTGGGGCGAGCCTAGTAGTGGCAGCAGCGGTAGCAGTCCTAAGCCCGTGTCGTAATAGTCGTAATATGAAAATAGCAGTAGGGCTCATCGTGCTGTTAGAAGGAATTGTTGTCGCAGAAGCGTGGTTCATGTAGCCCAGGACATTGCTATGGTATGCCCTATGAGAACGACCTGAGCTTGGAGGACCACCTAGGATCCTAGAAAAAAATCAACACAAGAGCAGTTCTACTCAACACGGGTCAACACGGCGTTGATAGGCAATAACCATAGGAACCGCAACGATAGCAACATTCCCTGTAGTAGCAGCAGCAGCAGCAAACAGCAGCAGCCGTCGGCAATGAATGGTGCAGTTAGTCGTACCTGTAATGCCAGTACTGCAAGAGCGCTTAGAAGTGTTTTTGTTCAGACTCGGCTGTCAAGAGCAAACGCAGGACATAGCACCGTGGTAGGGAACTCCTGTGGGGTTTCGGGATAATTGGATACCTGAGTTGAGGATTCGGGACTCTGTGGCATGGAATCATCGGACTTAAGGTATTAGGTGGAGTTATCGGGAGTTATTGATTTACAGGCTTTACATGAGGAGTTTGTTCTGAAGGGGGTCTCTAATAGGCAGTGTCTCAACTTGACAGCTGCCTCGCAGTGATAGACAAGACGACGCTGTCTTCGCCTGTGAGGCTTTTGGGAAAGAACACGTAGGTTCAGAATCGTTGCCCGGTGTTTCCTGGTATTTCCTGGTAAGAACGAGTTCTACACCCTGCTTATAATTCCCAAGAACCTTCAAGCTAAGTCCAAGCTGCGGAAACCACATAAGTTCCAACAGAAACCGTGGCCCTGCACCTCTGAAAGAAAACCATACTTGGAGGCTCCTTAGGGGACTTAGTTGGTAAGGTTATAAGTAGGTTACAGTCACCCCGTTGTAGAAGCTTTCAAAGGCCCCAAAGCCGCAACAGCTTTTGGAGGACGAGTTGGCATTAGTCGGACAGGCACATGCCTTCGAGTTGGTCGCGCTTTGTGAGGCCTGCAGTGGCATTCTTCTTTTGCCGTCGGAGGGGAGGGGCGATGAGTTTACCTAGATCTTGTGTTTGCGTTTCGGGGCGTAGACTTCGTAAAGGCTGAAAATCCCAAGAGACACCGACTCACAGGCAAAATAATCTATTGAAGGACCCAAATACAAAATCACGGGGCACTTGGATCGTTAGAGTTGTGTCCTAAACCCTAAATCCCTAAACCCTAAAAGCCCTGATACTAATCTAGACTACGCATCAAAATTGAGTATATACATCATGTTCCGTGCAAGGCTTGCAGCATGCGATGAGTGTTCCAGTGTTGCTGGCTTTTTCGGTTCTGTGATGTATGGGGATCGTGCAAACGACTGAAGCACATTCCAGTTGTTCTTGTGTTTCTGCTGTTCGTCTTGTTCCCATTCTCTTCATCGCTGCTGAACAAGTAGCGTCACTGCCCTTACCTGCCCGGAACCTTGACCGTTACTAGCAATTAGCCATCAGAATTGTTATCGTCATCATAGTTATCCACATCCCCATCGTTGTTTCCATCGTCATTGTTGTCCTCACCATCGCCTTTGCAAGTTCAAAGGCCGGTCCTGTTATGTCCTCAGCTGAACCGTCGCCCTGAACCCGCGCCCTGAAGCCCCTGTCAGATCCCCAACCCAAAGTCAAATCATCAACCCTAAAACCTCACCACAAACCACAGTCCAATACTCGCCAACTAGACCCCCAAAGCCCTTAACCCTCTTGGCCCCACGAGCTTAAGCCTTACCAGCACCCTCCAATTCCAAAAACAAGAGGTCCCCAAACCCCGCAGATATACAAAACTAACACCTCTCAACCAGCAATCCTACCCCCTTGCAGACCTAGATGCCCGAACAACACAGCCTTGCAACCCAAACGCCATAAGCCCATTTCAATCCCTAACTCAATCTCCACCCACCCCCATAGCCCAACCCCCCCCATATCCTAAAACCCAAACCCTATACCGAAAATCTTAATTCCTAATATAGGGGCCTTAATAATTAGAATAGGGTTTTGGGGCCCAGTACACCATAATTATAAATAATAAAGAGCCCCCCAAAATAGTATTGGTAATTATTTAGGCCCTTATATATTACCCCCTAAACCCTAAACCCTAAACCCTAACCCCTAAACCCTAAACCCTAAGCCCAAGGAGGCGGCCGTGTCGGCCATAGAGCGATTGTCGCCAGAGACCGCGACGCCACTGATCAAGGGCCTTCGGACCTTCTACAAGGTGGGGTTTAGGGTTTAGGGTTTAGGTTATGCTATCGGGCGTTATACTATAGACGCCTTAATAATTAGAATTAGGTGTTGGGACCTTCTACAAGGTGCTCGCTTTTTCTTTATAGGGTCCCTTTAAAGGGGTCTATAAGAACTACTATAAGGGTTCTATAATATAGGGGACAAGGTGCTCGCTTTTTCTTTATGCTATCCTAGGTTCCTTAGGGTCCCCTTATTAAAACCGAGTATTAGGAAAAAGGGTACCCTTATTATAAAGGGTCTACTCAGGAACCTAGTATCGGGCGTTATACTATAGACGCCTGAATAATTAGAACAGGGTTTTGGGACCCATTATACTATAATTAAAATAAGGGGAACCCTCAAAATAGTATTGGTAATTATTTAGGCCCCTATAACAAGGTTCAGGGTGTTGGGTTTTACGAGGCGCTCCTTCGATGCAGGGTTGAGGGCTTCCTTCTGTGTTTCGCGCGCTTGCTATGAGGAGGGAAGAAACCCTAAAAGCTGCCCCCGCGCTCCATGCGTAGAACTGAGCCCTAGACCCTTTTCTCTGAGCCGTAAACCAACCCTAAACTCTGAACCCTAAACCCTTATAAACTTAGCCCTAAACCCCTAAACCCTAAACCCTCCGCATGCCTCGCCTGGATTGTCCGAGAGTGAGCGCCGAAACCCTAAACCCTGAACCAGGCAGGCTCTCTCAAAGAGGCCTGGGATTGCCTGGTTCGCCAGATCCGGGTCTCGAGGCTGCATTTACGGGTCCACTGATTTCATCACGTGGTTGTGCTGCTGTTTCAAAGTGCCATGAAGAGTTGGGCCGGCCGAGTGTGAGCAGACAACAAAGGCCTAAGCAACCAATCAGCCATTGGCTCAACTTACTGATCAAGTCTCCAGTTGTACGATTGCGAGAATCCTGCCAGATGCTGCAAATCAACAATGCACTTTCCAGCGAAGAGATGTGCAGCATACCCGTCTGCGGGATACGCGACGTGAGGGGTTTGAAGCGGCACCTGAGTCAGCTGCATGCGTGGTCTCTGTTTACTCAGTGCTTCCCTCGATGGAAAGATTTTGGAGGATGCTGAGAAGCTGGGCCCCTGAAGCTGGGTCTCGTTCTGTCGGACTTTGCTCCAGTCTCAGCATCTCAGGTGCGCGAGCTGGTGCGCGCAGCTGACCGTGGAGAACTGGCCAGGGTTGAGTCCATGCTGAAGGAGCGCCAAGATCCAGACTTGCCTTCAAGAAGCGGCTTCACGGCCTTGACGGCAGCAATCCGATCACATCGTGCCGAAGTCGTAGAGTTGCTCCTGAAGGCCGGCGCCAGCATGGATGTGGAAGGCTACAACGACCAGATGGTTTCTCGCGTCTCTTGAAACGTCCGCCAACATCGTGAGCTTGATGTGCCTTGATGCCCGCGGAATCCGCATGGAGGCAAGCATCAACGGCGAGACAGCTTTGATTCGGGCATCTCGTGCAGGTCGTGCAGAAACCGTGAAATTGCTGCTAGAAGCCCNCTTGATGTGCCTTGATGCCCGCGGAATCCGCATGGAGGCAAGCATCAACGGCGAGACAGCTTTGATTCGGGCATCTCGTGCAGGTCGTGCAGAAACCGTGAAATTGCTGCTAGAAGCCCCTGCCAACACAGAGGCAGTAACTACAGATGGCGACACCGCTTTACCTCTGGCCTGTGTGCATCCCGACATTGTGAGGATGCTGCTGGATGCCCGAGCAAGCATCGAGGTAAGCAACCACGGCGAGACAGCTTTGATTCGGGCATCTCGTGCAGATTCTCCAGAAAGCATGAAATTGCTGCTAGAAGCCCGTGCCAACACGGAGGCGGCAACTACAGTTGGCTACGCGGATTGATGTGCCTTGATGCCCGCGGAATCCGCATGGAGGCAAGCATCAACGGCGAGACAGCTTTGATTCGGGCATCTCGTGCAGGTCGTGCAGAAACCGTGAAATTGCTGCTAGAAG
>BGNK01004208.1:39480-51278 GCA_003297005.1 Symbiodinium sp. clade A Y106
TACGCCGGATTGATGTGCCTTGATGCCCGCGGAATCCGCATGGAGGCAAGCATCAACGGCGAGACAGCTTTGATTCGGGCATCTCGTGCAGGTCGTGCAGAAACCGTGAAAATGCTGCTAGAAGCCCGTGCCAACACGGAGGCAGTAACTACAGATGGCGACACCGCTTTACCTCTGGCCTGTGTGCATCCCGACATTGTGAGGATGCTGCTGGATGCCCGAGCAAGCATGNTGCCAACACGGAGGCAGTAACTACAGATGGCGACACCGCTTTACCTCTGGCCTGTGTGCATCCCGACATTGTGAGGATGCTGCTGGATGCCCGAGCAAGCATGGAGGTAAGCAACCACGGCGAGACAGCTTTGATTCGGGCATCTCGTGCAGATTCTCCAGAAAGCGTGAAATTGCTGCTAGAAGCCCGTGCCAACACGGAGGCAGTAACTACAGATGGCGACACCGCTTTACCTCTGGCCTGTGTGCATCCCGACATTGTGAGGATGCTGCTGGCATGGAGGTAAGCAACCACGGCGAGACAGCTTTGATTCGGGCATCTCGTGCAGATTCTCCAGAAAGCGTGAGGTTGCTGCTAGAATCTGCTAGAAGCCCGTGCCAACACGGAGGCGGCAACTACAGTTGGCTACGCCGGATTGATGTGCCTTGATGCCCGCGGAATCCGCATGGAGGCAAGCATCAACGGCGAGACAGCTTTGATTCGGGCATCTCGTGCAGGTCGTGCAGAAACCGTGAAANTGCCAACACGGAGGCAGTAACTACAGATGGCGACACCGCTTTACCTCTGGCCTGTGTGCATCCCGACATTGTGAGGATGCTGCTGGATGCCCGAGCAAGCATGGAGGTAAGCAACCACGACGGCGAGACAGCTTTGATTCGGGCCTCTCGTGCAGATTCTCCAGAAAGCGTGAAATTGCTGCTAGAAGCCCGTGCCAACACGGACGTGGTGACCTTCAGGTATGGCGACACCGCTTTGACTGCAGCTATTTACTATTTCCGGACTGATGTTGTCAAGTTGCTGCTGGATGCCCGTGCCAACATGGAGGCGGTAACTACAGACGGCGACACAGCTTTGCTTCTGGCCTGTAAGAGTAAGAAAACTCCCCTCCTGAGTATGCTGCTGGATGCCCGAGCAAGCATGGAGGTACACAACAACGGCGAGACAGCTTTGATTCGGGCATCTCGTGCAGGTTCTCCAGAAAGCGTGAAATTGCTGCTAGAAGCCCGTGCCAACACGGAGGCGGCAACTACAGTTGGCTACGCCGGATTGGTGTGCCTTGATGCCCGCGGAATCCGCATGGAGGCAAGCATCAACGGCGAGACAGCTTTGATTCGGGCATCTCGTGCAGGTCGTGCAGAAACCGTGAAAATGCTGCTGGAAGCCCGTGCCNCGCATGGAGGCAAGCATCAACGGCGAGACAGCTTTGATTCGGGCATCTCGTGCAGGTCGTGCAGAAACCGTGAAAATGCTGCTGGAAGCCCGTGCCAACACGGAGGCAGTAACTACAGAGATGCCCGGAGCTTCAATCCAAGTGAACCCTAAACCCTAAACATGTTTATAACTCCTAGGGTCCTAGAGGCTTAGATGTTCCCTCGTCTAGAGGCTCAGATGTGCCCTCGTAGACTCTCTTTGGCTTGTGACTGGCTTGTCCCCACCACTATGTCGCCCTGACACAAGTCACCTCAACTACCCATTGCATTCAGACATGCCATGCACGTCGAGAATGCATGCCTGTATCTTTATCGAATCAGAGGCACGTCACGGCGATAGAATTCGCGAGTTATATCACTATGCATGGTCACGCTGCACACACGCCCTCGTTGCAGCCTGCATGAAGCACAACAACGATACGTGGATGAATTCGTTTGTTTGTTTTGTGCCATCGCTTCGATTCAAGCCGATTGACATGGCACTCACCGTTCTGGCCTGTACATTAGCTAAAAAAAAGAGCTGCATGGGTTTTGATGCGAAGTTGCCGCTGCGCAACATCGCTTCAAAGAAAAGTGCCAGACGCAGTATAGGTAAAACAGTGAAGAAGTTGGAAGTTGGGCCCGGATCGCAGCAGGGAGTGGGACATGTAGTCAGCTGTTCCTTGCTCGCGGTAAGCTGCGCATCCAGAACTGCCCGAAGGGGTGTGTGTGTGTGTACGCACGTACGTGTATGTTTGTGTGTGTGTGTTTTGGTTGGTCGGTTTGCCTGCTAAGGCAAGGCATTGTACTGAAAGGGACACCAATCGAGGTATGTACGTAAGCATTGATGTTTGCGCAGCTTGTGTCTCCATCCGGTCGCCTGTCGCTTGTTGGTTTTCTTCTCGCGTGTCCTTGTACTCCTTATCGGGTTTTGGGGCATAATACAGTAGGGTTAGAGTAAGGAACTCTATGGAATAGTGTAGGCAATTATTAGGCTTCTACATTTCGCGATTGCCATCCCCACCTCATTCCCGGAGCCTATGCATGCAGAGTTTGCGCTGTTCGGTAGAGGGTTTAGGGTTTCGGGTTTAGCCGTGCGAAAGAGGATTACCAGGGGGCGACCATTTGTGTGCGGAGGTGGCATAACGAAGTAGCCGGACGAAACCTAGCAGCTCTGAAGCTCCAACCGTAGACTTGGAGGACCAGATGGGGTTGATATATATATATATATATATTAATATATATGTAAACACTATAAACCCCAAACGTCTGCACGGGTATGCCTTCCCTGATTCCCTGACATGGGCTGAGGCTAGCCCAAAGCTTTGCGAAGCCGTGCTGCTGACCAGCTGAGACGAGTGAGTGGCAGACTTTGTCGAATGCAAAGATCTTGTCATGCCGGTATGTACACCTTCCAGGGCAGACCACCCTATGCCTAAGGCGGAAAATTTACTAAATCTTTCAAATGAAATGGCCCCAAACCCCCAAAACCGAATAGACCTAGACCTCCATGAACTCTGCTCTTTGCATGACGAGATCCTCGATGCCCTGAGGGTCCAGGTACCTACACAGTGCATTCTGTGGCATTGCACCTATATGGTATATGTTTATAAAACGATATGTATAAACTTTTATACATATATTAAGATATATACACACGTACATATATAGAAACATGGATAGATGGATGGACAGATAGGTAGTAGCCTTCGGATCAAGGTATATATAATCCTTTGCTTTGAGACTTTTGAAACCCTGCCAGACGCCGTGGAGGAATTCTGAGAGGTTAAGCCTTTCCTTAAAGGGCACATGGACCCCTAGGGATCAGGACCTGCTGGCAGCTGCATCTCAAAAAGGATGGGGCACACACCGCAAGCCTCAACCCTTAGTTTACCCTGAGGCTCTAAGGACTCATAGTTTAAGGCGTTGGGGCCCAAAGACCGACCATACTCTGTAAGGCTTTTGGCTTATTTTGGGCCGTAGCGTTCGAGAGTCGGAATCCAGAAAACATAAGCATAAGCCCTAAAATCCTTAATCCCTGAACTGACAAAGTGCTCGATTCGCGCCGGAAATACCGCCGTGGGAAACTACATCTTGCATTTAGGCTCCAGAGAAACCCCGCTGAGCCTTGCTTTCTTATTGAACTTGGGATGGACGTTGGTGGTTGCAGAACACCGGAGAGAACGGAGAGATCAGCTGAGATCGTTGCTTACATTGTTAAGTACCGAGCTTACCCAATCAGTTGGCAGCCCGACGCTTCGGTCTGAATCCTCAACCCTACTGGTGCTAGAATTTGACCTTACACCCCTAAGCCCCCAAAACCCCTTAGCCCTTATCCCCTAACCCCTTAAACCCCAAAACTCTTCTTTCCACTGAACCCGGGCGCATGGTGCGCCTCCTCCAGCTGCTAGCCTTCGCTTGGCTGGCGGCCTCTCGCCCACTTTGGTAGGTCATTATACAAGGGTCCTCGCAGTAGAGGAATCCCAGTATGATTGCAGAGATTAATGTGCATGCATAACTCGGGTCGCCTATTCCACCTCGCAAGGGGGTAGAATATGTTTTGTTTTCATTATTATCAGGCTTGAACGCGGTGCATTGTCTTTTCCGAACAATTCTGTACTGAGGATGGGTTGGTAGTGGAAACGGAGCCTTACATGCTTACGGTAAACTAGAGTTCGAATGGGAATTGTGGAATCCGACTGGAGAACGACCTTAACCGAGAATCTGTCTCTTTCTTGGTCACCTGCTGTATTGGTGAGGCATTGTGTCAACTAGGGATGCGCACAAAAGCCCAAAGCCCCCTAAATAAGGACTTTAGCGTAAACCAGATCAAGAATCTAAGTATGTGAGGGGTTTGAGCATCTCTGACAAAGTTTGTTTTCCACACGACTTCGGAACTCTCGCTCATACTGCCCACATTGGCACCAAATAGTGCTTACCCCGGCCCGTCTTGAGACCAGAAGTGTCAAACCCTCATCAAACCATATCGTCTATTCAGCGAGCTCCGAAACCCTACGCCCCACACCCCTAAACCCCTAAACNACCCTACATAGAACTACCCATGACCCTCCACATATGTGGTGTCTTGGTATTTAGGGCTCTAGAGACCTGCCCCCACGGTACCACCAACACCCAAAGCCCCACGCCCCAAACCCTAAACCCTAATGTGATGCTAAGTAGGAGGGAAAAAAATGTGATGCTTTTGAGTCTCAGGATTGCCGTGCTGGTCGGGATGAGACTGCTCCTTGCTCCCTTTGCGATAATTCGTTTCGTTGTTAAGGGCTTTGGGGACCTGGGAGAGAGAGAGAGAGAGAGAGAGAGAGAAAGGAGAGAGAGAGGGGGCCTTGGGGAAGAACAGGGTTTGTAGGTTTCTGTTCATTTTTTAGTTTTTCGGGCTCTTCCTGCAGAGTCCCTGTTATCGGCCACTTGTGAATGTGGACTGTGTCTGGGATGCTTCTGCATACACACAGGTGCCACCTCTGTTCCGTGCAAAACCGCACAAAACAAAGTCTCATTATGGATGATGTTAGGGCGGTTTGGGCTATGAATCTAAAGATGCGTGTGTGGTGTGTGCGTCTGTGTTGATGCAGGCATGCTTTTCCATGTATTGCTTATGAGCCAAATGAGAGCACACACACACACACACACACATCCGTGCCTCTCTGTCGCTCTGTGTCAATATGTCTGCATCTCCACAATTCTCTGCCTAGGCCTAGGCTACTCGTGTAATACCTCAATAATTAGTAGTATTCTTCCCAAGGGTCCCTTAATTATTGTAAGTTTCGTGTTATAACATACCCAGAAAGACTCTTGTCTAGTTATTAAGGCCCCCATACCCTCACGTAAAGAGCCGCTTATACTCCGTAGTACTCCACCCTCTAGCGTACCTTGCAAAGCTTTCCGGTCCTACTCTTTCCGTGAGCTATGTGCATTGAAACGGGTTTAGGGTTAACAGCACGGCCTAGGTTCGGGGTATCATTTATACTAAGAGGGACAACGAGGAGCATAGGACTCCAAACAAAAAGAGAAATCAGATTATACATGGTCCCTCTATTTTCGGGATGCTTCTTAAGGATGCATGTCTTGTTCAATTTGCGCAATATTGCAAGTCACTTTCACATTGGCCGCCGTCCAAACTGCGGACGTAGGGTTTGCATTGAAGAGTGGAGCTGACGATAGCAGCCCGCAGTGCGATTGTCTGAGGATCAGGGCCCGTTTCCAAGAGTGCCTCCATTAAGGACCCTACTTTCCTGAAGTCTGTAAGTGCCCAAATCCAGGAACTGTACCCGTAGCGGCTACGTCGGATCCGGCCTGAAAGGCTCTAAACCCTGAGCCCTACAGTACACAGCCTACACTAGAAACACAAGACCTTTCACTTAGGACTTAGGATCCAATCATCCAATCCCAGTACTATAGTGATCCTGATACCATGTCCTTCCGGGTGTAAGGTTTAGTGGTTTAGGGTTGACCTTTTTGCTAGATGTTAATGGAGGCCGTATCTATGGTGCAGAGGGCCGCCTCGCATGTGCGAAAGGGCACAGCTCCGCCATCGAAACCCTGGGAAAGATTCCACTACCTGGCGGTGACCTACCATAAGCTCCTCGGTTCTTAGGCTTTAGGGTTATAAGCTCTGCGGTTCTGAGGGTAAAAGTAGAAGTCCGGATATTTCGTAATTCGTAATACTATTCCTCAGGGTGCCCGAATGCATTATATATTTCGATACACCCCAAAATGCTATTGTAAATTGTAAGGTCCGCACATTGTTGGCGATCGGAGTTTTGGTTTGACGAGCTTATAGTTAGGTCCTTTAGGTTTTTCGGGAAAGGTATCGGTATAGGTTTCAGAGTCTGGGGGAGCGCCTTAAGCAGGCTCAGCCTGCAAAATCACTCTTTATGGGGGATGTTTGGCAATAGAGTCCCCTCTACGGTAGCAGTCTCTCGCAACAAAATTTGGGCACACGAAACTCCCAGTCCTAAAGTTCAAAACTGGGAGGCCAACAACATTCTAAACCGTGGAAACTGGGAGAAGGTTTTGACCAAGCACTCCTGTACGCCCAGGAACCTTATGTGTCCAGTATGGGTGCCTTTGCTTTCTTGGGGCCGTAAAGCCCCTATTACAGCTAAAGCTTTGGTTTAAACATCCCCAAACCCTTCTCCCTTCACGTAATGCTCCAAACCCTCCGATCCTAGCAGCCAAGGTCGGGAGTGTACCTGATGGTCACACTGCAGCAGGGCTCAAAGAGATATTGCGAGACTATAGGCGAAACTTGTTTAGGAGTTCGTACACCGAATACCGGTGCGTTTAATGGTTTATTTGTTACTTTCTCGGGCCACTCGTGTGGTTGCTTTTTGAGTGTTCAGGATGCTCGAGGCCATGAAGCAAGTTCAGTAGTCCTGCAACCTTGCCTTGTCCTCAGTTTCATCAGCTTTCCCAGCAGTTCGAACAGGTCTGGATGCAAGAGGGCCCATGAACATGCAAAGCGGCAAATGCTTTGTGAGGAGGTTGAGCAGCAGTGCTTACATGACATGCCGGGCCACGATCCGCAACGTCTCAGGCTCTGTTTCTGTTCAAAGGATGCTCGGCGCTAGCCACTCCGGTCTAGGGAGAGACCCTGTATGGTGTTTGGGGCCGGGCCCTTCCAGCCCAGGTGGGAGAAGATCTTCAATGCACTGGGAACAACTCTGGACGACACCGGAATGTGGCGGACACCCCCGTGCTACACGAGCCTTGGACGGAGAACTGTGCAGATTTCTGAGGGTGACATGTAGGGGACAAACGATACTATACGACTCGAAGAATGCTGCAACAAGAGCAGAACCGGCGAAAGGACATCGCACTACGAGTTGATTATTTCTGATGACTATTTCTGAACCTTGCTCCTCCTCAACATGAGCATCGCACCAGCAGTGCCTCCGCCACCGCCAATGCCGGCACGGCCACCTCCCCCACCGCCACCGCCACCCAGCATCGTCACTATCATTATCCTCGTTGCGAATCTTGATGGTGCTGTCCATAGCCGTAGCCGGCGGGTTGAAAGTTTGCACGTAGGAGTTCGGTCTCGGGTTTGGAGAGCCTAGCCCTATGTGGAAATGTCGTGTGCCTCACAAATCCCGGAACACTCCATCCTAAGCTGCCCGAGGCTTGAGATGTGTTGGCATCCCACAGCACCTGCCCGCTGCTGGATTGACATGTTCTCCCCGGAGCTCCGAGATAAGGAGGAGGCGGCGAAGGGGCCGTTTCTGATGCCAGGCAGCACTCTAGCAATCGACATCACTGCTGCTAAAGCCAACTTCTACTCTACTAGGTCATGTCAACAGTATGACCAGAACTAGACGTAGCCTTGCTGTAGTGCTAGTGGTTGATTGCGGGCCTGATTTCAGTTTACACTAACCGTACCAATGAGTGTTAACGTTATCCCGGCGGATTGCTGCGCTTGTGCCGCTACCGTGAATGCCACTGTTGCTTCAATGTTACTTGGCTGCAGTGTGTTCCAGCAGCCTGTATGAAGCATCGGCACGCCTTTACCCAAGCAGAGGTTATTTTTGTTCGGCTTTAGAGCTTATTTATATACTTTAAACAGAGGGTCTGAATAAGTTGTGTATAGTTATATATATATATACATGATGTATGTCTATGTACATGTATATGTGTATGTTTATAATTTGTATGTCTGTATATATATATATATACATGCATGCCTACGGACCTGAATATATACATACATGCATACATACATATATACCCGTACATAGTCCGCTCTGCACGAACCTGCCCCAGAAACCTAGTCAGTCAATTAAGGCCCCTATGTCGCAGAACGCCTTGAACCTCTGGCGTTATTGAAGTACTCAAAAGATCATAGGACAAAGTAGTGTTATAAAATGTTATAAGCAAAGTTACTATATTCATAGTTCCTCTTTACGCCGCCCCCCCCCCCAACGAAGATGCTGATAACTTTGCTTACTTACTAAGCCCCATGACCCTCCAAGTGTGCACTCCAAAAACGCGAGCCTGATCTGAAGCTGCCCCAGACGGCCAGCAGCCTGGCCCCACGGCAGAAGCACCACGGGGTTAAAGGATTCGACATCAAGCCTAAACCCAGAAACCCCTAAATCCCAAACCCTAAGCCCCAAGCCCCCTGAACCCCTAAGCCCACCCCAGAGGGAGTCGACATCCTAATTCGGCAACTTCAGAAATAGCCCAAACACCTTGCAAAACTGCAAATCAAAACCGAGAAATGCAACAAACATACACACACACACACCAAACCGCACTCACCCGATACGGATAAATATTATCTACCTATCTGCAT
The DNA here is from genome assembly GCA_003297005.1 of Symbiodinium sp. clade A Y106. NCBI lineage: Eukaryota > Dinophyceae > Suessiales > Symbiodiniaceae > Symbiodinium > Symbiodinium sp. clade A. The sequence goes on from BGNK01004208.1 coordinate 48,212, forward strand.
GCATACACTCCGACATGCACACATACATGTGTACATGCCTGCTTGCATGCATATGCGAACATGTGCATACATGCATACATACCCACATGCCTTGCATAGCTGCACACCTACAGACCTGTAGACCTGCGTACGTACATGCATACCTAGGTACGTGCATACATACATACGTACATACGTACATCATACATTTTAAATACCCACATAACAAAATACGTTTCATGCGTGTCAGGATTGCCGGCACCGTCCGAGACCCCCTGGAAATGGTGGTTTCCGCCTACTGCTATCACCACCGTGGCGAGGAGGTGAGCAGGGAGGGGGTGCAGAAAACTTTGGTCCTGACCCCAACATCTAACAATACTAGGCCAAGTAAACCTATAAACCCTGAGCCCTATACACCCTATGCCCTACACACAATATTTTGGGATTTAGGGTTGGTGGGTTTTGCGACGTATAGGATTTAGGGCTTGGGGGGTGGTAATACAAAATACTGACGGGCTTTTAGGGTCCGTATAGGGTTTTGAAGGAACCCTAAACCCTAAAGCCCTAAACCAAGGGTTCAGGGCTTGTTTGGGTCCGGCGAGGTGTTTCGTTCCTGCCGACTGAGCCGACTTGGCCATCCATCCAAACCGCTTTTTTTTTCAGTATTTAGCGCTAGGGTATCACATACCCCGAGAAACTCATAAGACAGTATAACCCCAAAACCCTATTGTAGCTCTCAAGTCCCCTACAGTAGCTGCTGAGCATCCTCGCCTCGGCCGGCGAGAGAACCGTGGGTTCTCCAGTATGCAAGGCGGTTTAGGGATGTAGGGTTTAGGGTTTAGGGTCTAGGAGCATTGTTGGGCAGCGGCCAAAATTTCAAAAAGTTGAAACCTGAGTACGTTCTGGAGGCAACGCACAGCATTACTACTTAATTACGAACATGCAAGTCCGAATTCTACAGGTCCTCACCATACAAACCTATGAAACGTTTTTAAAAGCCCCTTTGTAAAAGAAACATATCCTAGCCGTTATATGAACCCTAAACCCTGAAATTCTAAACCCTATATGGAACCATGATAGATCCCTTTAAGGAACCCTTTTGCATTTGGATCCCTTCAAAGGAACCCCTAAACCCCCCATGCGAGGCGGTGGGCAACCTGATGTTTTGGCCACCGGGCAGCGTCGCGGCACTGGGCCCCAAGAAGGGCGTCGCTTTCGTGGCCGAGCGCATGACACAACTTGTCGAGCTTTTTGGATTTCACAGACTTAGACGAGTCTTCCGTGAGGGGCTTAGTAAGTAGGATTCCTTACAGGGGTCCTTATAGGGTTCCTTAAACCGGGCCCTTAAAGAGATCTAGAACGACTCGGGGGTTTAGCAGGTTGTGCTGGCTTCTGCAGTGTTTTGCCAGGATCTGCTGGGTTCTGCACAAGGGCTTCGGGCTCAGGCTGTGCTGGGCTTCTAGGGTTTTCGGGGCTTTCTGTCTAGAAACTGGGGGGCTGGCAGTTCAGGGCGTCCTCCACATACAGAAACTCGTCTAAAGCCCGGGGGGACGCTTGAATTGTGATTCGATCTTGCTTCAGGGTTTAGGGTTTAGGGTTCAGGGTTGAGGGTTGAGGGTTACGGGATGGAGGGGTGGAAAGTTTGACTAGACTTCAGCCCGGTCTTACAACTGGACTCGGCTTTAGGCTGCAAGGTTTGGAGCTTTGTTTGAATAGAGTTTATCTCTGGCCTATAGGGCTTGGGTCAGCCCCGAAATCGAGAAACCCCACCCTGGACCTATTCCTTACAGAAGCAGTAAAGTCCCCTAAGCCCTAAACCATGGGTTTGTCCTGATGACGCTGTTGCACTCTCTCTAGTTGTAGTTTCACTCGGCAGACCTCGAACCACATGCCTCGCCTGGATTGTCCGAGTGCGAGCGCCGAAACCCTAAACCCTCAACTCCCGTAGAATCCGTTAAACACCATGGGATGGTACTGGTACAGCTCTACAACACCCAAACACCCTAACACCTCTTAGCCCTAAACGCTATACTCTACACCCAACCCCAAAAACCTCTAAACCCTAGATCCGGACCCTTTCGGGACCCTGAATCCGAAATCCGCTTTTCGACTTTGCGAGACCGAAAAAGGGACGTTAAACAACAAAAAAACTAAACAAAGGAACATGACAGCAGCTTTCGAGTTCCCGCGAAACGACACCCATCGAGCGCCTCGGGGCAAGAAGAACGATCATGACGGCTTGAAAGTTTGGAGAGTTAGGGTGGGTTTTAGGCTTCAGGGGTTTTTGGGTGCTGCAGAATTTGCCTGGCCTCTTTCTTCAGGGTGCCCGGCAGTCGCAATAGGCCTGGATGCAACAAGGGGTTTTGGGGTTGAAGGCTCTAGGTTTTGGGGCTTCAGGTCTAAAATTGGGAAGCGCAAGAGGGGGGTTTTGGCAGCGCCTAAGAGGGTTAATCCTACCCAAACGAAAGCCCTGTCTAGGATTGTAATTTAGGGTTTGGGGCCATTAGCAAGATCGGGGTTATGTTAGGGTTTCGGTGAGTGTAATATGGGCCTCTTGAACCTTGCTTAAGTGTATCTTTGGAGTCTCGTAGTACCTCTTCTTTGTAGCAAGCCTCTTATAGGAACTCCTGCTGGTAAACACAGCAATCCCTCGGGCTCTCAGCTCTGCAGGTGTCCTACGAGAAGATCACCCGCTCGTCGGAGGACTTCGACAAAGAGGTGAATCGACTGTTGATGTTTTGGTTCGACGGGCTGACCCTCGGCTGCACTGGTGTGTCGTCAGAGGTCTGGGGTAGAGGGTTTTTGGGGTTGATGGTGTGGGGTTCAGAAGGTTTCGGACTCAATCACAAAGCTTCTGCGTTCAAAGTTTAATTAGAGCTTGATCGGGGAGGCAGTACAGCTGCACATGCGAATCAAGTTGATCATGCACAGCTGCAAACCAGCTAGCTGGCTATCTGGCTAGCTAGATGTTTCAGCAGGAAGAAGTATTGAGGAACATCGGAAAACAGAGAAACATCGGAAGAGAGAGAGAGCGAGAAAGAGAGAGAGAGAGCGAGGGAGGGAGGGAGGGAGGGAGGAAGGGATGGAG